>JBBPDH010230628.1:0-12252 GCA_037974565.1 Clupeocharax schoutedeni | reverse complement strand
ACGTTGTTTCGTTTCACTGTGTACTAACTGTATATGGTTGAAATGACAATAAAGCCCTTTGAACTTTGAACTTGAACGTTCCATTTATTTAAAACAAATAAATGGAACTTGACCCATAAATCATCTATTTATTCCACGAAACACAACAAAAATACTCCCAATCTATCCTTATTATGTGATTTGTTTTACAGTTCTTGTTGGGAAGGAAGGACCACCTCATCCTCACCTCACCTTTATTGCTAAAGTATTTTAACCCCAAAAGTTTAGCTACAGTATGGACAGAGAACTAAATGCGAGATTATATGTCCATAAATAACATTTATTAGCTCAGCACAGCAACTACAAGTTCAATAACCTAAATGGCAAATAAATAACCTTTCAGGTTACACCTTTGTACAAAAGTGCATTGAACTTTCACTCTCTGGATGGAAATACTCCTCTAACTCTCCGGTGTGTCTCTTCTGGCTGTAATCTGAGAGATCAGCACTGAGCAGGCCATGCACTCAGTGACACTCCATCACTGCTGCTAAATAAAGCCCGGAGAACCAAGGTATGCCTCATTATAGCTGCCAGTACAGCTTCACCTGGCACAGGAACAGAACAGCAGTCATAAGACCGTCCCTCCTCTCCAGCAGCTCCAACACAGCCCAGAGTGCTAGAAGGCTCGGAGGACACTGTACACCTGCTGAGGATGGGCATGTCGACTGGAGGTCATCTGTGACGTGAGGAGGGTGGGGAGGTTGGACTTTGCAGTGGAAAAGCTGGAGGAGAATCAGGATCCAGTCCAAGTTATGCAATGGATCCTTCATTCCTAACACCTGGTTTGCACTACTGAAAACAGTCACCTCCCCCCAGTCCCCTATGACATATTCCACCTCAGGTTTTAAAGAGCCCTTGTCATGATAACACAACTTCAAATTAATAATAATAATAATAATACATAAAACCAAAACAACAGTATAACTTTTGGGGGGAAATATACAAATACCACTTGAAGTAGGTATCCCTTTTCATACAAATTAATTAAAAAAATATTTCAGGGTGAAATCTGTGATTGTGTTCTGTAAATTGTAATCTGAATGGATAATTTTGGAATAGAGTAGCTCCAAATTTTTTAAAATTATTAAAAAAAAAAGAAGAAATGTTTATTTAACAGACAGGTTAGAAACGATCAGTTGCCACTCTTTCAAGGTATCAAATGTTGAGAAGTAACTGATGTGGAAATATATCATGGTGTGATATTGCCAGTTGGAGCTCAGTGTGGCCATCTGGTTTAAACATTACCACACAGATTAACTGGGCACAGGCAGTAATGTCACCCCCTGACTGACATGACGTTGGAATGGTTGGTGTAATGTTTTACAAATTAATGTGGACAAGCACTCCCCCAAGCAATATCATAACATGGCCTTTCTATTCATTTTCTGTTTTCTGCTAACTTGCTCAGGCACTGTACACATTGTTTAGTGTGAGGTGTCCAGTCCGCCTCGGTCACACCCCCAGCGGGCACCATCGCCTGAGTATTAGGTGTCCCCGCGTCTTGATAATGTCATGTGCTGTTGTGTGTGTGGTCGTCCAGTGCCTAGGGAAGCCAGGTGAAATCATGGAGCTTTTTTAGCTCATTAGCAGGGTTGCTAGGTACCTGCCGACAAGTTCACCTGTCTTGTGTTAAGTTTAAGTATGTTTCATTGAGATCAATATTGTCCATGTCGTGTGATTGGTTGCGTGTGTCTCTCCCCGAGTCTAACAAAGCTGCTGTTTGTCTACAGTTACTTTGTATTGAAAACCCTATTTAACCCCTGTGCTCCTAGAAAGGAGAAACGGACTTGTGTCACGACTGCTCCTGCCATCTCCAACCCTGGACTCCCCTTTCACTCACTCATATTTAGCAGATTCATGATTTTCCACTAGGGGGCAACAATGGTTCTCAATTAGTTTATGTATTTTGTACGAGTGGTGCTTCACACTGTTCAAATGAGTGAGCTGTTGATGTTTTTGTAACACTAACATTTATAATTTAGTCATGTTTTGGGATGCTTTAACATTTGCATCTTCACTGAAGTTATACAAAGCACCACCCTTTCAGAAGCCAACATAGTAAAATCAGTAGCTGTATTGACATTGGTGTGTTGTTTGTTGCACACATTTTAACATCCGGCAAATGTTAAAATGACTGGGCCTGTAGAGTAACATTCCTCCACACTGGCGATTTCATACTGCAGATAAAACTGGGTTCTACTGAAACACACAGTCAGATTGGAATGTTTTCACTTGTCAAGACAATCAAAACTTTGTCAAAGCAACATCCACATTCATGTGCTGAGTCATCTGACCAAACCACATGTTGACAGACTGAAAACAAACCTAGAAAGAGTCAGAGAACTGAGTGTCTAGTTCGGTTTTAGAGCAGGAGAAGAATAAGAAATGGTCTCTGGCCTCGAGTGTGTGTGGTTGGCGAGTCTGACAATTAATCGGCCAGTCTGAGTGGTGAGAAGAGGCGAGAAGGCGAACTGAGACTTCATGACAATTTTATACCCTTTCATTAAACAGATGCCACCCACAAACCTTGATTTAAGGATGAATCAGTCATCCGGTGTCACTTTCCATGTAGCTTCTGTATAATAGTCTCTGTGACATAAGGGAATTTATGGGGTTAAATACAGAAACACACACAAACACACACATAAAATGCACCTTGAGGTCCCTGTAGTGGTGTTTATAGCAGTGATGTCAGCTTAAAAAGGCAGTTACAACACACGCTGCCCACTCTGGTGTACTGAAAACACCCACTGTAAACAGTCTTGTTTGTCAACACTTCAAATGGAAACTTGCACTGCAGAAGTGGCTGTCAAAGGAGACATCGAGCTGTTTGCTTTGAATACACTAAAACAATGAATCCCCTAAACAAAGAATCTATGGAACAATGAATACAATAAATGGATTGTTTACTAAACAATGATTTTAATGGTCAATTAACACACAAAAGGTACCAAATCATCTAATAAACCATTAGAGTAAATCTGTTAATAAGCTAAACTAGTGGTCTAATAATAATTAATTAATTAATTAAGTAAAACTGCGATAAACTAAAATAAAAATGATTATCCTTCATCCATTAAATATTAAATACAATATTAATATTACTAAACTATTAATGCATTCAATGATTAATACACAAAAGAGCTAGGGCCCTAAACTATTATTATGTTATTTGACTATATACTAAACAATAAATACTAGAAATAATGAATGATATACTTAGTAATATTACTATAAAAATAGTAAAACTTGCTCAAGGGTACATCAGAGGTGCTACTAGCTGTCTCAGGATTCAAATCCACAAACTTCCCAAAACCACAAATGCCCTAACCACTAGACCACCAGCTGCCCCACACAGTTTTATCTGTTTGTATGTAAAAATGTAATATATAAACTACATTTAAAAAAAACTATTTAAATATGTCCATCATTCCAATGCAAATTACACTTTGGGAAAATGCCAATGTTGGGTGAGCATTTGGACAAAAGAAGGCAAAGTAGACTTGAATTCTTTATATACATTCAGGTGTCCACAGTGGATTGTTCACTGGCCAGTGCTGTATGAATGAAGATTATTGTCCTGGTGGTTAGGAAGTTGTGATCAGAAGGTCAAAGATTTGTGATCAGAAGGTCAAAGACGTACCCTTGAGCAAGATACCGTCCTCACACACGGCTCTCCGGGCACTATGTTCCTACCTACTTCACTTGATTATTGGGTTTAAGACAGAGATGTGCTATGCCGTGGTGTGTCCATGCATGACTATTAGGGGCCACTTTACTTTACTTTATGGTTTTGAAGAAGGAGGCTCAGGTTAAGCAAAGTCCAGAGATGGTGGTGGATAAGTTGACTTGTAGCCGATGAAGATTGATGAGCTGGTCACACCTGTCAAGGTTAAGGCAAAGCTAGGTTTGTAGACTGCCAAGTTCAGATTGCAGTCCTGTGTGAATGTTTAAGTGCCATTAGTCAAACCACATGTTTTGTTTTTCAAAGATAAAAGACATTCCCCATAGACAACATACTTCTGCATTTTTTAAAAGCACAGTTACTCCCACCAGTGATGTTTGTCGCAATGTCTACCACATCTTTATTCTTTCTGACATCTGAAGCTATTCATAAAAATTTCGTAAAGGCTTTACAATGCGCCTGTCTTCTGTCATTTTTTATATTTACCTACTTTGTTCAGTTGGCCACTTTATTGTCTTTCCCTTGTCATTTGTTATACTTTCCATTATAAATCACTTTGAGCTGGATTTTCAATGTGCTAAAATTTTCAAGGTGCTAAAACGGTCAATGACATAAACAACCGTGTTTAAAATCTTTAAAGTGCTTCTCTGTGGTTTGTGGTGGATAAACCATGCAATGGAATGGACATTGTTCTTTCACACGATGAGAGAGGGCAGTTATATTTGGAGGTTAATTAACTATAAACAGAGCCACCTTCAAAAATCAAAGGAGATTTACATAAACGAGATGTTGCTAAGTCTCTCATTGTGCATTAATTTGCTTTCTTGGTTATATTTGGTATCAGTTCAACCCCATGAAACTAACCTAACTCATGGAAATTTTTTTATTATTAGTCAATGTATTCTTAGAGAAGTCAATACAAAAACCCAACCACCCCTCACTGAAATATGTAGACAAAGCTAGGCACGGTACAAGGTATTTAAAAACCTTGCATTATGCGGTATTCTACAAGAGAGTAAGTCAAACACTGAATTAAGCCTCATTGTTTCACCTTGTTGGGTCATTTCCAAAGCACAGGGCAGTTTCACAGTAACAGCCAATGTGTCTTTTTTTTCCATTTCACAGGTTGTGAAGAAGTCAGTTCCGGATTAAGAGAAATCCATCCATCCATCCATCCATTCATCCATTATCTGAGCCGCTTATCCTAACCAAGGTTGCGGAGGAGTCTTGTATCTCCAGACAGAGCCCTTGGCTACCAGGGCCTTCTTGCTGCAAGGTAATAGTGTAAAAATAATACTATAATATACTATAATATACTAGTTTCTTTCTACTATCTCAGTAGAGGGGTTCCGGTAAGTGCAAGTTATTATGTGACTCAGGAGAAGGGGGCGGGGTCCAGATTCACCTGTGATGGGGAGAATAAGTCACGGTGAACGGGTGGTCTAATGACTGAAAGTCAATCACGAGTGATGCTGCAGAAAGAAGAGCAGAGTTAAGGCCTTTCAAGAACAGATACGCTGGTTAAAATCCCAAGAAATAAAACCACTGTTACAATGATACTTTGTTAAAGACTTTATAGTTAAATACCATTTTTTGTCCAATAGAAGCCGACCTGCAAAGTTGTACAGCTAGCCTGTCAGCCATCTCAACAACAGAGTTAAAAAGCAGTACTATATAATCAGTCACATTCTGGGAAATACTCATGATTGTTGTCAGCTAAACTGATAGACACTTTAACTAATCAGACAATTGCATTTTTTATTTCATCTACACCAGTTGGAAGTTGCTCTTATCCAGAATGACGTACTGGGGTGCATTATATTTTACAATATAAAAAGAAAAACAAGACTTAGGAGCGGTAATAGTCCTCCGGGGCAATATCAGACTGCACACAAGACAGTTTTCGTGTTAATTGTGGTGCTTTTTGTTAGTTCAGGATGAGAATTTATTAACCTGCTTTCACTGAAGAGGTGTATCTTCAGTTACCAAGGACTTCTAATGGAAAGTTCGTTCGAGAAACCGAGAAGAGGCCTGATGTTTTTCTGCATGTACATTCCTATACAAACATAAATTAAGCTGGAATCATGAGCACCAAAAAGCAAATTTTAAATATTATTTTTATTTATCATCTGAGACTGAAAATGATCAGTATTGCTTTCATTTTCAATCTCAGGCGATAGAAGAAATAATCATCAGGCCACATACCTACTAAGCAACTGAGCTAGCGAAAATGACCGTAGTCAGTTCTTTACAAAGTTGGTCTAGTTTACATTCACATGTTATCTTACTGGCCATATCATACTGTTTGAAGCCTTTATCCTCACTCAGAAAAGTGAATAACCCATTCTCCTCCAAGTTTCAGAAGACAGAAACATCTTAGGCTCAAATACATTTGGCACTGATCTGTAAATATGGGCTTATACCTACAGATTGAACCTTTGTTTCTTACTTTCTTCAAATGTTCATCAAGTACATAGCAAATCCTACCATTTGTTTAATGTGGGTTTCAGACATGTGGATCAGGATCATGCTTGATTTGTATGTGCGATCATTTCCCCATTCATAAGATTACACATAAGATCAACACAGTTTAGCCTTTCTGTTTACATATTTACTTAACTTACTTCTGGATGCGCTTTCTGTGGAGATGCTAAATAATTTGTGCCACTCATGACATCAGCAGTTAGCATATCTGTGTCTATTTTACCTGTATGGAACATGGTCTGCATGGCTGCATATCAACACAGAAAGTGTAGTTAGTGGGTGCCCTGGTGGCAGAGCGTTGTGGTATGACCACTGCATGACCTTCAGAAGTTGTTTACCGACAATGAGGGAAATGTCACCTTCCAAATTAACCATGACACACACACCCCCCTACACACACCCCCTTACACACACACACACACACACACACACACACACACACCCTATGAGTTCATTGCTCAGCTGACCGCTTTCAGTCGCTTTGACTTCTGTACGGTGGTGCAACTCTTTAGTCAACCCTTTAAGTTCAATAAAAAGTTATTGACATCAATATTCCACTCTAATTTTCATCTTTATATCAGATACACTACTTTCATTCAATTAAATGTATATTTTTATCTCACTGTACATGTGTATAGTGACAATAAAAGCCATTGTATTCTATACCATGGATGGTATGTCACATAAAAGACTAAAACAATTAATAAATATTTCATAACATAAGAAATTATGTCAGAAATTAAACTAATAATACAACTATTAACTATTATATATGATATAAAATAATACTAATAAATATCAGTTAGAATAATTAGGTAAAATGTTAATAATTATATTTACTGGATATTTAGTAGTTTGTTTATAAGAAGTTGTTAAAGTTATTTTTAGTGTTCAGAGATTGCTTCTTTCATTTGGAACAAAAATTAATATTGCTTTATAAGCACTAGAACTCAAGAGTTACCCCAACAGCCCAAATCATTACCTTTAAAATACATCCACAAAACATGTCAACAAAGTTTAAACATGTCCAGATCCTCATGAAGGTGGAGAAGACATGTCTGCATGTTTTAGGACTCACTGTAAGCTGTGAAAATGAATTAAACTACAGATAGACATTTCAGTCAACAGCAGGTTTGGTGTTCACAAAGTAATTTGGAGGACTAACCACACGTTTGACTTGGAAAGCTGGTAACAGCTGGCAAAATGCTTTTGGGCTTTTTGAGTCAGTAGCCTGTACTGCTAATAACTGTAACTCAACTACTGTAGTGGACTGAATTACACACTGTTAATTGGAGTAAAGATCAATGTTGGTAGGGTTTTCATCTATTTTTATAGAGAACGTGTTGATATTTCATGTATGGATGGAAGTAGCATGGAGGAAGTCCAAGCCCACAGTATGAGACACAAAATTTTATCTTGATCTTCTCAGGTCTGTCTAAAGTTCTTTGCATCATAAAACAATCTCGGTATGGACAAACTTTAAGAGATGCATGGAAACTCTGCCTCCGTTTGTGATGGTAAATGGAGGTCTCGGGGGACTGAATCTCAAAATAAACAGCCAATTCTGATAGTATAATGTCCATAACAGACTGGAGGTTAATACGTGCTCAGTGCTGCATGGAAGTCATTCAAAAATGAACACTGGTTTGATAAAACCTACAGGTGTTTTTCCAACAGACATTCTCCCATCAGGCATTTTCGTTTGAACTGCACAAAAGCATTCTGTAGCTTTTGGAACTACTAGTGCATTGCTAATGCTGTTAACTCTATTTGAAAGGATCAGCAGAAAAGTATACATTCACAGATTTAGAATTAGGATGATAATATAAAACATAGCTGATTGGTTTTCAGATAAGGGTATAAACTGGCTGTAGGTTAATAGCACCTGTGCTTTGTTTGGGTTAGAAAGCATCAGCTGCTTCTTCAGAGAAATACTTTGCAAGGCTACATAACCTCTACATAAGGATTTCATTATATCTTACATATACATGCATTTATAAAGGCTAATTATAACTAGATTGCATTTCTGTGAAAAAAAATTGTGTTTAACTTGCAGCCCACTCTATTCTAGCCACCTTCACGACTGTTTATTTAATTAACCCACAACAAAAAGTGACCTACATCTTTTTATAGCTGACCTAGGCTTTAGTGACTTGAAGTCTGTTTATGAGTCTGCTGTGTCTTTAGATTAGAGGTTAGACTAACCTCTTGTTTTATTACTTTCCAGTCACCAGAGGCGTGATGTCACTCATTTTTAAGTCGACTTCTCTCTCTCCCCATACATTGCAAAGGTGACCCAACCACAAAAACAAATTTTAACAAGATCAATACTCGAGCCCTGATCAACTAATCAACAGTCTGAATCCACATATAATATTCAGAATATTTCAAAAAACAGTTTTGCATTGCCAAAATTCAATACAGACTCCGACAGAAAGCAGAGTGAAATAATATTAAGAGAAGAGGAATAGTGTGATTGCTTCAGTTGACAGTAATGCTACTTTGTCTGCATTGAGGTCCCGTCAGCTGGGGTTATGAGGACTGACACTTTTTGGAATGAGCACTCTCACAGTCTGAAGTTTGAACTACAAGCCTCACTTAAACACTGACATAAATCTACAGATAAAACCCACTGTTGTGGTTAACTCCCAGCACATGATCGGCCTGTTGCTAGCTTAGCAAATGCCACGCAGGATGACAAGGACTTTGGGCCAAACCAAAGTGAGGGGGTTGTGTTGGGGGCCAGATTTGCGATGCTATTGTAAGCTTTGTCGCTGAGTCAGGTGGCCCATGTGCGTCTGCCAGGGAAAACCTGTGCCAGCTAAAAGAAGCTTTTCCATTTATAGCAACTGGCCAGCAATGACACGGTGAGATATACGGTGAGAATCTAATATGGTAGTGATATTTCGCTCTTGGCAGAGGGTCAGAACAACATGCGGGATGTGGGGGCACTGGTAAAGTGAGATCAGAGCCTAGAGACCCCTTTTACCTTCTTATATTTCTTGTCTTTTAGCTGTTTGCCCAATTAGCCATTTGGTTGTTCAGTCTTTTAGCATCCTAGAAGGAGGTGTTTTCTCACCTCTCCATAACAAACACCTGCCAATGGTCATCAGCGGTACAAGTGAGCAGGTTAGGTTTCGTTCTCCAGTGTGAATTGTAGTACGTGAGATAGCTCAGACCAGAACCGGTCACATGTTCCTAAATGCCTCCAGGTGTTTCCGTAGTTAGAGGAATTGGAGGGCGAGCGTGTGACTGAACGTCAGACCCACCAAAGCCTTCTACGCTACTACTCACATCTGATACTGACTCCGCTTACACTGGAGAACAGGACTGCAACCTGTTATAGAAACCCACAATGATTGAAAGATTACACTACATTGATAGGTAAAAGGTCTCTGAACTGTGTTGTATACATTTCGATACACAGTGTACTTAAAATGTTGCTAACCCTATCTTAATTTATCCCTATCTTAATTTACCCCTGAAAATACACCAAAGCCATTCATTTAAATTAAGTGGAGATTCATTTGTGTAAACGACCCCTTATTTTACGTTAAAGTTAAACTTGAGACATGAGTGTGAACCCCCTTAATTCTAAATTTAAGGAGATTCTATTATTTAAGGGGCAAATTTGAAAAAGTATGGGGACAATTCAGTAGTTTTTATTTTTTAATTTTTTTCAAATTTATTTTCATTTTATGGGTTAAGACATTTGGTCCATCCATCCATTATCTACCCCTTATTCCTGCATTCAGGGTCGGTGGGGGGCTGGAGCCTATCCCAGCTGCAGTGGGCGAAGGCGGGGTACACCCTGGACAGTCGCCAGCACGTCGCAAGGCCAAGACATTTGATTTCATGGTGAAAACTGAATATCTCAGTTTGCTTCATCCAGATATAGTTCAAACTGTTTTTTTTTTAAATATTGCGTTCATTTGTTTATGTTTATTTGTAATTAATCTTAATGTTTGTATTCATTATTTCTTGGCAAACACACAAAGTTGTTTTAGTTACAATTTTTAACTACAATTTAGTTAAAAATTCACATTTGCATTTTGAAATGGCATGAATATTTTATAAAAAATTTACCGTCAGCAATTGTCTCAGGAATAGGCGTAATAATGAAGACTGATCTCAAAGGGCATTTGATTTGGTATCAGTGCCAAAATCAGGGAGTGGTAGAGTAAAGAACATGTTCTTCTCTACACCACCCCACCCCCAACAAACAAACAGTTCCTAATGTTCCGTTCTAAAACCGACATGGACAGTCTGAGTACTAATCGTGAGGACACCCACGCTGAGCTGAAATTCAACCAACAGCTGTATCGCTTTTATTACCTTTTACCTTCTCCTGACTCTCAGACCCCATGAAGTGTGAACTGGAACCCACTGCACATTTTTCTTCCATGCCAAGACAAATTTCTAACCCAAACACAGTATCAGTGAGAGCCTCTGAGCTCACTGAGCATTTCTGATGGCAGACAGATTCTGCAGAAGCAGGAGGTGAAACATGATATTAAGTGTAAAGTGTCCATTTGTCACACATGAACACACCACAGAATGGCACACACTGCAGACAGTGTGAACAGTGTGCAATTGTTCTCTACATTTAACCCATTCACTAAGAGTAGCAGTGAGCAGCCAACAACATCCGAGTAGCTGAGTGTGGGGCTTGAATCTTGTTCAAGTGGGATTTGACTCCACGACTTTCCAATCACAGGCCCAACCCCCCAACCACTAGGCCACCGGCTGATATAATTGGTTAGTATTATTTTCCCTGAGGATGGATGGGTGGATGGATGAATCAATGGACGGATGATTTTCCCCACTTGTTGGTTAATGATGTAATTTAAACTCAAAAGATGTTTTAGAGACAGACAAAAGTCAATAAAAGGCAAAGAAGCCACATTTTGGAAAATTTTTTTAGTATCCAGTCAAACACTTTGTCCTTATAAGCTTGCTCTTTTGATCATGTTTTACAATTCCCACTGTCTATTTCATTGTCTATTTAAACACCCCCCAGTCATTTTAACTAACAAGCTCAAGTGTTACCAGCAGTCCGAGCCAGAAAAATCCCTATTTCCAAGGTTGTGATCTTTGATAATGTAAACATTCCTGGATGAATGAATAATCCCTTAAAACTACAACCCTGGGATGTTCCATTATTATGTAATCCATCTAAACCCTCCTGTATTAAATCTCACTGCAGATCGCTCTGTTGTAAGTCTCTGCACAATCCAAAGAAAACACACTGAAGTCTCCATGCTGTTTAACACTTCTGTTATTTCTCACCCACAGTGGAATTAGGGTTTTCCATGTTAACATCGACATTCGTTTCATTCTGAATTTATGCTCGGTTTTCAAGAAGTCATTGATGAATTAAAAGCAACAATGATTTGTTGTTTTAACTTAGAAGAGTTGAGTTCATTAAACTAATATTAAGTTAATAGAACAATATCTGTGGCAAGTTTTGTACATGACCTGGCCAGGATGTTTCTCTGCCTTTCACTGGGCCAGGCTCCAACAGCCCCCCATGACCCTGGTAAGAATAAACGGCTCAAATACCAGCTGGATAGCTGAATGGAAGTGTTTTATCCACTTGATTCTGTACACATACATGGGCAATACGGCTGACTCTGCAGATATCGTGTGTGTTATAGATCTGGCCTGGAATTTTGGAGGGAAAATGACATACAATGCCACAAACCTTCCCAGAAAACTTAAGTTCCCTTCTTAAAGTGTCCTTACACGTTTGTGGCATACGGATATATATATATATAGTATCGTTCAAAAGTTTGAAATTCTAGCGGTTCAGTGTCTCATTGTTTATTCTGTAGAAAGTTCGTCCCAAATATGTTGCAGAAGTTACCATAAGTGTGCGGCACTTAAAGGCTGCTCTGCTTTTACTCTATACACACTACACTCTCTGTGTGACACTATATGTGACACTATACACACTACACTTTACACTTACACTGCACTGTCACTTACACTGCACTGTCACTTTACACTGCACTCTCACTTACTGTACTATAATAACTTAAGAC
>JBBPDH010230567.1:0-12254 GCA_037974565.1 Clupeocharax schoutedeni | reverse complement strand
AAAGTGCCTAAATATACAAGGTGCCTAGATAAAGGAGTTCCAATCACTGAGCACTCAGTACCACCAGTATACTGATCACCACCTGATCATCTGGAATCATCTGTTTCTGTTTCTTTACTGATTCAGGCGTTATGTCAAATATTCTTTGTTCTGATTTAGTTATTCGTGTGTGTGAATCTCTGTGCGGCTTACCAAACAAAAACACATTCGTCTGAAACTGGTCTGGTTCAAGAACTGGACTGAAAATGAAAGTATTTGAAGGTCCTTCAGTAAGCCTGGAGAACTGTTCCTCTGTATTTATATATAGTATATATTTATATATTTATATATAGAACAATTGTATTCATTGATTTATATCATTCGTTAATTATTTAAGATATTTATGAAGTGTGTCTGTAATTTTTCTAATTTCCCCATAAGTTACAGACATGGCTTTAAATTCCCAACCCCACAGAGCAAACCAGACGTTTTGTGAGGTACATTACATTCATGCTAGAGAGAAGTTTGTTTGCTCAAATTAGTGGTTTCAGAGCAGTTGTAAAGAAGCCACATGTGTATTAAATAAAATAGGATATGTAAAATTACTCTGTTAGCTAGTGGAGAAACAAAAAGGTAATAATCCTTTAAGTTGTTTAAGCTCACTCTTATACTGTCAGACTGTAGTCATTGGAATTCTGGCAGTAACTGAGCCTCTGTATATGAACGACTCTATATATGTGTGTTAGATGGTGTGTTTGTGTGTGTGTGTGTGTATTTTGCGTTGTTTTCTGCAAATGTGTTCAACTCTGATCATGTAAACTGATCTTTTGTCTGACTTTATTTGAATTTGATTATCTTCCTCCCTGCTCCATTTTCTTTTTCGCCAGACCTCGCTGCTGATAGTGTTTTCCACTGAGTCACTGTCTATAAAACCTACACTGATCCCAGAGAGAGAGAGAGAGATGATGAGAGGAAGAGAGAGAGAGAGAAAGGAAGAGAGAGAGAGAGAGAGAGAGAGAGAGAGAGAGAGAGAGAGAGAGAGAAAGAGAGAGTGGAATGGGGGAAGGGTGCAGAAAAATAAAGGAGGGCAAAAAAGTGGGCAGACTCCGTGAGGGAGGTAAAGGAAATTAAACGAATAGAACAATGAGAGAGAGAGAGAGAGAGAGAGAGAGAGAGAGAGAGAGAGAAGAGAGAGACAGAGAGAGAGACAGTGGGAGAGACAGGGAGAGTAATCTAGAGCTGGAGGGAGAAAACAGAAACGGAAGAATGATAAAAAAGAAAAAGTGAAAGATAGGGACTGAGAAAAGGGAGAAAAAAGAGAAACGAGTGAAAAAGTAAAAGAGGAGAGGGCGACAGAGCAGAGAAAAAGTTGTGCTGGAAAAGGCAGGTACAGTCACATCCTGCTGCACTGGAAAAGATAAAGAGGGAAGGCGGGGGTTATGCGTGTGCGCGTGTATTCTAATCTCTATGAATGTGCATACAAAACTTCGACTGAAATGTGTTAGTGTGTGTGAGCGTGTACATTTTATGGCTCTTTGTCAGAGATTAACTGTTCACCAGTTTACGGACTGCTGGGAAAGCAAAGCTGTCATTCAACGAGAGAGAGAGAGAGATAGAGAGAGAGAGAAAGAGAGAGTGTGAGAGAGATAGAGAGAGAGTGGGCGAGAGACAGAGAGAGAAACAGGGAGACAGAAAAAGAGGGGGCAGAGCGAGTGAGAGAGACAGAGAAAGAAACAGGGAGACAGAAAGAGAGGGGGCAGAGCGAGTGAGAGAGACAGAGAGAAGGAGAAAGAGAGAGAGGAAGAGAGAATGGGAGGAGCAAGAAAACAAGAGCGGGCAAACGAGGGAGGGAGGAAAAGGAGTGGCATTGTGTCGATCTCTCTCCCTTACGCTCTCTTTCTGTGGCGGTCTGGGAGTGACAACAGGATAAGGAGGGCCAATAGTACAGACAGAGCGAGAGCGAGAGAGAGAGAGAGAGAGAGGGAGAGAGCGAGAGAGAGAGAGAGGAGCAGAAAAGAGAAAGGGGGGGCAAGAGAAAGTGAGACAGCAAGAAAGAAAACAGAGAGAGGCGAGAGAGGAAGAAAGAGGGACACTGTCCTTGTCTCAGGTATGTGCTGTTTAAACTACAGAGAATGAGGGGCCTGGTCTGGAGTGTGTTCTCCAGAGTGTCTGTCCGGTCTGGGGTGTTCTTTAGAGTGTGTGTCCAGTCTGGGATGTTCTTTAGTGTGTGTGCCCAGGTTGGGGGCGTTCTCTGGAGTGTGTGCCCGGGTTGGGGGTGTTCTTTAGTGTGTGTGCCCAGTTTAGGGGTGTTCTCTGGAGTGTGTGCCCAGGTTGGGGTGTTCTCTGGAGTGTGTATTCAGTCTGGTGTGTTCTCTTGAGTGTGTGTGCGAAGTCTGAAGTGGATATTCAGTCTGGGGTGTTAAAGGTGTGTTAATGAATGCTACATTACTGGAAGTGTGTTAAATACAGAATTCATTGTGGACTGTGTGTGTGTGTGTGTGTGTGTGTGTGTGTGTGTGTGTCTGCCAGCGACGTGTGCTCTGCTGTGAGTGTGTGAGCAGCAAACCTGCAACACTGTATGACAGATGATGTGTTCATTTAAACCACACCTTTTCACATCACCATCAGCATATCAGGCCACCAGAACAAAGCAGACAGTCGGTTGATATCCGTAAAAATACAAAATATTTACATTAAATAAGACAGTGAACCAGGTGATAAAAGTTAGCCAAAATGTCTTTAATGCATTACTTTTTAAATTAGTGCTATGAGGTTAATGTAGCTTGTGCTGGCCACTTTATTAGAAACAACACATGGTGTTTCGTCTCACTACCCACTTTATCGAAAACATCACATTGTACTTTGACTCACTTTACCTTATGTTTTATATTTGTTTTAATATTTTCAATAATATTTTTATTAAGAAAAACAATAATGTGTACATCCACTGCCTCGAAGATATCTTTTTTGCATAAAAAAAATATCATTTTTTGTTAGGAAGTAAAGTTTTGAAAGGTTCCATAATGTCTGTTGAGTAATTTCGGGATTAAATAAGTGGAATGGCTGCGTTTAATATATTAAGAGAGAACTGTTTTTATAACCCGAGAAACAGTAAAGGTTTAGATCCGTTTGAATGTTAATTTGAACGATGTGTGTGTGTCGTTATTTTTTAAAGCAGTTTGAATGAGCCTAGTGTGACTCCAGCCACAGTGGACTCGTCTCGCTCGATGTGGGTTTTTGTGTAAAAGTAAATGTTTCGTGGGAGCTAAGAGGCTAACGTAGCTAACAGGCGATGGAAGCTTCAAAGTAGACGAGGTTCAGACCTCAGGTCGGTCTACTTAACAGATGCGTCAACAGATGGACCACAATCCTCAAATCAAATGTCAATCAATAAATCAACAGTGTTTATTTATGAGGTGTTGTGGTTCCTCCAGTGAGGCCTGGATATTTGGAGTGAAAGGGGTGTTCAATAAAACAGTTAACATGATAGCTTAAACCCCAAAAAGGATACAAACACATGCCAATATGAATGTCCATTGACTTTTCTTCTAGTAGAACATCCTCAAGTTAAAATTACAGCCTGGGGCTCCGGACCTGTCTGAACATAAATTCTGTAGATAAATTCTGTATATCCAACAAAGCATTACTGTCCCCTGGATGGGTCATGTCACGTCAAGTTTATTCATGTCGCCCATTATACAACATACAGATCATTCAATACACTTTACAGGAAGAAAGTAACAATATTAAGCATTAAAAAAGTAAAAAAAAGGTCACATGTGCAGTGAATGAACAGATATTTGAAAGAAGGCGGAGGAGAATAATGCTGTTTTAGCAGCTTTTTAAAGCCACAATTAGTGCAGATCTGATTTTGATGGGCAGTTGGTGTTATAGCTTAGTGTATAAACACAATTTCCCAAACCATTAAGTGACTTTAATACAGTAGGGTGGTCCTCCTCCCTCTCCCCATCACTCAGTATAACTGTCCTCTCTCATGGGTAGGTAGGGTGGTCCTCCCTCTCCCCATCACTCAGTGTTATGTTAACTGGCATAACAGAATTAGCGGTGAGTGTCGTCCTCCAAGTGAGCTGAGCCTTGATAGGTCTTGTTACAAGAACATACTTAAGTAAAGTTCAGAAAATAAATACAATAGCAGCATTATTAATTAAAATTCATTTATGTCTATTTTCAGCGCCATGGCATCTGCAGCCCCTCAGAAGAGGATGGTCTCATCCGTCTTCATCACACTGGCGTCCCCATACAGAGCTGTGGTCACTCCAACCCAGCAGATCCGGACCCCCACGCCCCAGATCCAGCACCCTGCCGCCCCCCTCAGCCCCACCGGGAGCCAGTGGATACCCTCTGGGACATCCCAGGACAGCACACATTCCAGCCTTCACCCCCCGCCAAGCCCCCTCCGAGCACAGGCCCGGACAAGCCCCCTGTCCCCCACCCTGGAGACTCAGAACTCGGTTCGGACCAGTATGAGGAACAAAACCCAGAACAAACAGGACGCCAGAACAGAAGGTAACAAAGTGCAAGTGCAACAAATGATAAATCGTCATCATATGGCAAAACAGCACCTTATATGGAAGTACCCCCAGTTTGTGTTGATGCTCAAGGTGTCAGACGTCATGCTGAGCTTTGGTTGGCTTAATTTCATTTAGAAATGTGTGTAATAATAATAATAATAATAATAAAGCTACTCTGGGATTCAAAAACAGCCCATGAAGTACAGAAATACCCAAATATTATTTTAAGAATATTTTATTTTAGGTCTTAGAAACACTCGGCATAAAACACAAGATCTTTGAACCTGGGAGAACTTTCAGGATACTCTCCGCCCACAAGTGGGAGGGGAAACCAATAAAGGGGGTCAGGAGCGGCTGAGGTGCAGTGTGCTGAGTGAAAGAGCAGCAAGCACTGATTTTAAACCATTTTATTTGTTGAAATCAGATTTTGACACTTGGTTCTAGGGGGTTAAAGTGGACCTGTTATCAAAATTAATCTTTGGTACCCTGTTATGATCATTAGTAGTATGATGCATTTCATTATACCATTTTAAAGACTAAATTATTAGAAAATTCATACGCTCCCCTATTTGCCTTGCCTCTCAACTGCATTCTGGTTTTTGATGACATCATCATGCACCAGTCATAAGGTTTGCTGATGTGTGCAGCTCCAGCAGACAGTCTAGATGGATTCTGCTGGTTTATTTATTCCTCTATAATCCTGCTGGAGGTGCTCTAAACTATACACACAAGCATTGGAGCTTTTCGGCAACTTCTAATTTCAAACTGAATGTGCATTGTTGAAATGCTGCCTTTACATTTTGAGGGGTACATTTGTTAGTTGGAGTTTGTAACGTTTACTTATGTTCAGTTCAGCCTAGCAGCTACTGGACATAGCTTTATGACTACTTTTTTATGTGGTTCAAGGATGATTTGGGATATTCATAAAATTGCAATACTTATTAAACCGGCACATGAAAATTAACAATTAATGGTACTAACATCCTTCAGTCCTTTTTTATCGGTATTGGGGTCGGAAAACCACATAAGGGAGTCTATTAAAGATCACTCAACACCTCGACACCGAATGGAGTGTGTGATATTTTAGGCGCCATGCTAATGGGTTGGCCTTAGTTGATGGACTTGGTAAGAGGGGTAAACTTTAATTCATGGGTGAATTCTTCATGCATAACTCTTTAGGTGCTGATTTGCTGAACAAGGTGTTTGTTTGTTTTTCAGAGTTTCTCCCCCCTCCTCCCGCCTCCCTGGACTCGGAGGTTTGTGATGACCTGTCTCCTCCCGCCCCCCTGCCACCTACGTCCCCCTCCCCCAACACTCGCCCTCCAACTGACCCCAAACCCAGACCGCCAGCCTCTGTAGGCGAGGTGAGACACGCACAAACACTTATTACACCTATTCATAGAACAAGGAGGTGGGAGGTTAGTGCATTTAATATGGACATTAATATCGAGTTGGTCCCCCGTTTGCATCTATACCAGCTTCCCTTCCTTTTGGAAGGCTTTCTATTAGATTTTTTCTGTGGGAATTTGCACCCATTCATTCTGTAGGCCATTTATGAGGTTCAGGCACTGATGTTGGACGAGAAGGTCTGGCTCTCATTCTCCGTCCCAGTTCATCCCAAAGGTGTTGGATGGGTTTGAGGTCAGGGCTCTGTGTGGACCAGTCGAGTTCTTCCACATTGAACTCATCCAGCCATGTCTTTATGGAGCTCACTTTGTGCACTAGGGCACAGTCCTACTGGAATAAAAAAGGTTCTTCCCCAAACTGTGTCCACAAAGCATGGCGTTGTCCAGAATGCCTTGATATGCCGAATCGTTAAGATTACATCAAGGGGCCAACTGAATTCAATTACTAAGAAATGTGTCCTAATACTTTTGTCCAAATAGTGTTTATATCTACTTCCAGATACAAATGTAAACTGGCACCAGTATGTTCAAAATTATAATAATCCAGTGTGCTAACAAAGTGTGTTCAGTGTGAAGCGGTTCATTTCTTTACTGTGGAGGTGAATGAAACCAGCACAAATACACTTTCGAGCCCCACATGTCTCTGAGTTTTATATGGATGTTGATGATGGTAAAATAGTGGAGAATCTGAAACACTTTTCTAAGGGGACTACTTTGCCTGCATGGAATTTAACTGTGTGCTGTGGTGTGTTCACATATGACAGATCTGTCTCACACCAAACAGATTCTAAATCATTTAATCTGCACATGTGAAGGTGTTTAAGGGTTAACACATGAAGCCCCCGATTAACTGGCGTGGTGTTAAACAAACACGTCTGCGGATGGATCAGATAAGAGAAAGCAGCAGGCTGGCCTCCTGCGTGCCTCAGCGGGTTCACCCTGTCGCAACACTCCTCCTCCCTATTTATCGTTTTATTACTGACTCTGGGTCAGATTGTGAAATGCCACAGCGGCAGATTGGCTCATCGGAGCAGCCTTGGGTCAAAGGTCAGGTTTATAGGCCTCGTCTGTCCCAACAAAAGCGCCCTGCTGGGTAAGCAGTGTGGAGCATGATTACTGAGAGGGGGGCGGGGGGCGGAGACACTATAATCATTATCACAATTTCAGTCTATGCAAAACTGATAGCACAGAAAGCTGCAAAATGTTTGACAGACATATGCATTATACAGATAAGAGTGAATGATTATAAAGATTGAAAATAACATTGACTGAATTTAAGCCTTTTTTATTTCACAAATTTAATGTATTGATAGTCATCACAAACACAGTGTGCAGCAAATAACGTGTTGGTTTTATGACATCACATAGACTATGATTAGAAAACTGGCTGTTTAAATGTGTACCAGAGTAAATGCACCATTTGAAACCATATTTACAGACTTAAAGTAATAATATCTTGAATATGTAGCAGTAAAATTGCAATACTGATCATCTATCCATACTGTGCAGCTTTAGTTTTGTGCATTATTATTTTAATGGTCAGTGAAGTGTTGGCGCTGTGTTTGAGGCTGTTTATCAGGTCAGGTATGGGTCAGTCTGAGTTTTGACTGTTTGTAAAGGTCTCAGTGGCTGGTGGGCCTGTGGAGACGCTGCCTCCTGCTGGCACCAACCGGAATGAGCCACCTGGAGGACTTCAGATCAGCAATGAGGAGGAGACCAAACCAGGTTACACACACAAGCATACACTCACATTCAGCCATGTTTAGTGTAGTACAATCAGTTCCTAAAATAAAATTCCTATGCAAAAGTCTTAACCCCCCCGCCCCATTTTTCCCTATACTGCATCCAAAGAGCCAGACTTTATGTGGTCTTGAGCAACCGTTATCCAGGCCTCCTGTAGGACAAAGACTCTAATTTACAGTCCAGTCTCTAAACCTGAACAGTTTCAGAGGAATGTTTTTAGTTATTTAAGACACACAGTGATCAACTATGAATCATTCAAGCAGAACAAAACTTAAGGCCTGAACCAGAGGAGAAACAGTATACTGGTGGTGTTGAATGCTGAGTAGCCTAGTGGTTAGGATGTTCGCCCTAACCACTAGTCATGGGTTCAATTGCCAAGACTGCTAAGCTCCTCTGAGCAAGGTACTGTTCCCAGACTGCTCCCCTGGCGCTGTGTTCCTGCCTGCCCTCTGCTTCACTTGGTGAATGGGTTAAATGCAGAGGAAGAATTTCGTGCTGTTCACACTGTGTGCAGTGGTGTGTTCACGTATGACAGAATGGTCACTTTACACTTCACTTATAACACCTTTAGGCACTTTGCAGCCTGTCACTGTAAAACATTTGTTCCCATTTCTTTCATTTAACCATTTCAATATGCCAATGAAAAATGTCAGCTGACAGGCAGAAAATAGTGTTTCTGCACCGACAGGGTGATTCAAAATAAAATACAAAGAAATAAGGGGGTGCTCAAGACTTTTGCACAGTACAAAGGTATTACATTTATAAATGAAAGAACACACAATTCGTTTCTACACTATTTTCCAGCCTCACTTTATCCTTTCAGACTAAAAAGGCTGTTTCTGTTGCTGCAATCTTAAGACCTACATATGTAAATGAGCTCTGTTCTGATTGGCCCTTTTATAAAGCAATATAGGCTGAAACTAAATTAAACTGGTGCAGGAGCAGTTATGTCAGGAGCACAAACAACTTCATTTAATGTCTGGTGTGTGTGTGTGTGTGTGTGTGTGTGTGTGTGTGTTTCAGATGTGTGTGGATTCTGCCGTAAGCCTGTAGCTTTAACAGAGGCTGCCATCGAGGCCTTGAACAGGACGTACCACAGCAGCTGCTTCCAATGCAGGCAGTGTCATGCGCCCCTCGCCGGGAAGATCTACTATAACAAGGCCGGGATTCCACTGTGTGAGGATTGTTACCAGGTAGGAGTAACTTGTTACTTAGTTACATAAAAGTAGACTCTTATTCTCCACCCTCCTTTTCTAATGTCCATTCCACCTTAAAAGATCCAGCTTTTTAAAGGTTAGGAAGCCCAACCTTTCTGTAGGACCACATAGGACCACATATGCCTCCGGGAGCATGGAACAATGACAGAAATAAAGCAAGACTATATATTATTGGTTTGGTTCAATAAAATAAACCCTGGTGTGATTGCTCAGTTAAGGTGAGTAATTAGAATGAGAACGTATGAACCCTGGAGCACCAAAACTGTGAACCAAGACTTCCAAAGGAGGCCGGTCTCCTGAACTGTCCTGTCATTGGAAAACTGAAGAGTCAGTCTCAGTCCAACAACAAACTGTGAGGCTTGTTGGTATAGTATAACCCTAATACTAAAGAGCTTGTTAGTATTACTGGTTTTGTGCAACAATGTTCCTCTCCGATCACAACAATCCTCCAGGACCACTACTTTCCTCCAGGACCACAATATTCCTCCAGGACCACAGCGTTCCTCTAATGGGCTTGTTAGTAACACTTTTTCTGAAAAGTCTATAAAATGTTGTTTCTACCATCAAGGCATGAAAGGTGGGCGCGAGGATGTTTCGATGCGACTGTTTTTTTTCCTGTTATGATCTTTCCTGTTGCTGTTGTCCTACAGGCCAGTCTGGAGCCTTGCTGGGCTTGCGGTGAGGTAATCAAGGATCATGTGATCCGTGCCCTGGAGAGAGCCTATCACCCACCCTGCTTCGTCTGCACCACCTGCAGGCAGCCAATCGGAGAGCAGCGTTTTGCCCAGGGGGAGGTGGGGGAGGTGTACTGCCTGCAGGACTATTACAGGTAGGCCACACCACAAACTGACGATTACACAGAACAGAACAGAACAGAATAATGAGATAACAGTACTGTGCATTAGTCCTGATCCCCCCGCATTTCTTTCCAATTTGTTTCGAATCACCTTGTTGGTGCAAAAATCCCGTTTTCTGCCTCGAAAATTGTCTTATCTTCACCAATTCTTTTAAATAAAAGAATTGAGAAGAAATGTTTTACTTCGACAGACTGCAAAGTGCCTAAAGATACACAATGTTCCAACCACTCAGCATTCAGCACCACCAGTATACTGATCACCGCCTGATCATCTGGGATCGTTTGCTCCTGTGTCTTCACTGGTTCAGGACTTCAGTTAAATGTGTTTTGTTCAGCTTGAATGATTCATATCTAGTTCACTGTGTGGCTTAACAAACAACATTTCTCTGAAACTTTTTGGGGGTCAGGGACTCAGGAAGCCTCAAGAACACATTAAAATACAATTCTGGACCTTTGGACGCAATGTAGGAAGAATTGGGGGAGGTTAAGACTTTTGGACTGTACAGTATATTCTAATGTCTTTAGAGTGTGGTTGATTGAATTGCACCTCCTGGATTTAATCTATATTTGGATTGGAGCACGTTCCATGCTGTGATTATTACTTCACTCCTGCTGTGTTTTCCTGTGTGTGTGTGTGTGTGTGTGTGTAGGAAATATGCCCCTCAGTGCAGCATCTGTGCAGAGCTGATAATCCCCCGAGAGGATGGGACGGACAGCTACACAGTGGAGTGTCTGGGACGCTCTTTCCATGAGGACTGCTACCGCTGTGAGGTCAGTATGTACATTTTCATGTACATACATTTTAACACACTGAGCTGAACTGACTCCTCATGAGCGAAAGTTACTATTTAACTCCAACACAATTACAAACCAACACCAGCTGCCATACACGATACACTCTGTCCTTACACTATATACTATACACTGTACTCTATATTCTTACAGAATACACTATAGAGTTAGTCATCATTATATGATTCTGTACTCTGTACACTATATACTATAGCCTTGCACTGTTCACTATATCATTCTATACAATATGTGCTTACACTGTAGACTGTATTATTTCACTATACACTACATAGCTATTTACACTATGCACTATATCCTTACTATATAGTAATACACACTACACACTTAACAGTGTTAACACCGATAATCAAAAACCCCACCGCAACCCCCCCCATAGTGTATAGCGTATATAGTCATATACGCTATACACTATGTCCTTACACACTATATCCTTAACTACAACATGCCTGCACACTGAACCGAATGGACACCTCATGTGTGAAATTACTATTAAACTCAATTACAAACCAACACCAGCTGCTGAAACTGTAGTCTAAAACTGTCATGGCCTCTCATGATCAGTCTCAAGATGTTTAGCAGTGATAGCTTGAATGTAGCATTTTTTTCTTTTAATTTTCCTAATTAATGCTCATGTAATTCAGAGGATTCAGTCACATATTTTAGAAAGTAGATTTTGAGCATTTTAGTGCCCCTCAATGGTAAGATAGCAGGATTACTGTATTACTTTTCCTATAGAGAAAAAACAGTCGGAAGCATTAATATGGGGGGATGGGGGAGGATGATGTGACTTCAGGGGCCTTCTCTCTGTCTTTTCCTCAGGTGTGTGCGGTGCTTCTCTCTCCGGAGCCAAACGAGCACGGCTGCCACCCATTGGATGGACAGATACTTTGCAAACCATGCCACCTTTCTTTGATCCAGCACTAAATCCAGCTTCTCTCTACGGCACAAAAAATGGGAAGGAGGAGAATTGACCGCAATTAAAGCCACCCAGTTGTGTTTTGTCCTTTATCTAAAACACAGAGCAACGAAAAGGTCCTGAGTTTGATGCACTTTGAATAATGTCATTTAAGAGATCAACATCTCTTTAATGGCAAACAGGCGCTTCATTATTTTCAGCTAGACCTTCAAAACAACGCAATGGTACATAATCTCACATCCACAGCGCCACCCTCTGGGCAAAATCCCTGCTGGGCTGCTTTAGCCTTCATTGGGATAAAGATTGTAAACGCAACACTGCGAAACTGGGAACATACAGCTGGGAGAGCAAAGCATATTTTATTACTGTTATTATTATTTAAAAAAAACTTTTGCTGTTGCCTTATTTTTGTAATCATTTTTTATGTTTTAATTTGATTTCACTGCATTTATCAACGCTGTAACGACACATATATCAAACATATCTCACGTAATCTGTTATTTTGCACTGTCATTTTTCACTGTATTAATATGCACCAAAATTAAATATACCAAAGATATTTATTCATCAGTACACCAAATGTTTTATTGCCTTTGTATTAACTGATGGAACAAAATAAAACAATATGTGTCCTTAATTTGTTTCTGCCATCATAATAATTCATATTATATATATGAAATAGTGACATCCTGGTTTATCTAGCCATCACATAGAAATAACACTATCTTTGGTTTTCTATACATCCTATACAGGGAGTGCAGAATTATTAGGCAAGTTGTATTTTTGAGGAAT
>JBBPDH010230549.1:0-12255 GCA_037974565.1 Clupeocharax schoutedeni | reverse complement strand
GGTAGATTTTTGGGTGTACTATGTGGCCAACCAAGTCCAACTACACCCCCCAAAATAGGCAATTAGGGCTAAATTATATATAGATATGTAGTTCATATAGTTATTTATGAATAATAAATATCATTATCGCATTCTATATTATATTAAAGAGTATTGATTGAATACTGATATCACTGAAGTTCATAATATTCTCAGATCAAGAGTTTGGGCGTCGTCCTTGACAGCCACCTCTCCTTCACTCAGTTTGACTACTGTCACCTCCGTAACATTAATATATATACAGTATATGTATTAAAACGTATTTTAATAGCAGTGTATTTTAGGGGAACGTACTTCAAGTGATTGGGTTCAGTACGTTCACTTAACAGATCGCGAATGACACAACACTACTTTCCACTGCCATTCCTCTGTTAACAGCAAGATAACAGACTCCATAACCGCTGTTATTTATTTATTTTTAACGGAGCATAAGCTCTAGCAGCACTCGTGACACCGGAGCCACTGTTCTGAATATCGAGCTTCGGAGTTTTGGCTTCTTTATCTATTTAACTGTTTTAGCTATCTTTAGCGAATGTAAAATATACTACTACTAGCCTATTATTGTGCCCTATTATTATTATTATTATTTATTTATTATTATTATTTTTTTTTATTATTATTGGATGCGTCAGGCAACAAGAAGCCCTTCTGCAGATCTCGTCTTTGTTTTGGGACTTTTGAGACTGATGTGGCACTAAATGCTGGGTCATTTTTTTCTCTTACTATGAAGTTTGGCATCTTAAACAAGCGTTGAGAAAGAGCTCGCAGCCGCCAATGTTTAAGAGAACTGCCGAAACCCTCATGGTTATTTTTATTTTTAGGAAAAATAATTAAAATCGTAATTAAACCAAAGAAAAAGAGCCTTTCCAGAACTTTGTCTGCCGAAGCTTGTTCAGCTCCACCCCCTCGTTCGCATTTTTTCCCCCTTCGGATCTGCATCAATCTTATTATTAACCTTTAGTGCTCTCAGTTGACGGAAATCCATCATAGCGACAGAGAACTTTAATCCATGTAAATTTCACAGAATATTGCAATTCTTAAATCATTTCTGTGCATATGTTTTTTTTCAATGTCATGATACATATTCTTATATTTGGTCGGCAGACTATAAAAAAAAATATTCAAAAATATTCTTTTTGGTCGGCAGACTATTCTGAGTTACAGTCGAATGCAAAGGTTGAGGTTCTCTTTGTCAAATTATGATTTTCTTAGAGTGAACATAACTGCATATCATCCATAGAGAAAACACTTCTGCACATTTTCATTATTTTAGATTTTACATATGGCCTGTGCCACAGTTATGGCAGTCTGTTTAACACAACAAAGTAATAGACACTGTACAGTAACATCAGGAGGATAATGCCATATGTAGAGTATGTCTAGACATTTTTAAATTTAGAAATTTAAATTAACTAAATTTGACTGAGGGGGTGCTGAATTTTGCATCTGATTCCATAGCAATTTGACTAGTGTATTATTTTGAATGATAATAATTTGGTTGCTGGCTGGTGATCTAAAAAAAACAAAAACACACAAATATTCCAGTATTCTAAACAGGTTCTAAACCGGTTCTCCTCAACAGTCAAACACTCCCCACATGACCTCCAGTGAGAACTTCAGTCTATTACTGTAAACCAAAGGTCTGTGGCAGTTATGGGTTTTTAATTAGACCACCTAAGATGCCTTTCATAATGACTTCCCTCAGTTTGTGAAACCCCTTCTAACACACACATGAAGTCACAGATCACCTTCTGTTCCAGTCCTTATACAGATAACACACTTCTTTACATGTTAATGCACAGTTTTACTGTTTGTTTACTGAATATAAGATACTGAATATAAGGTTCCCTTTGGAAAAACTATAGCACATTCTATATTTAAAGCTTTTCCCAGTATAATAAACCAGTGCATATATTTTTCAAAAATTAATTCAAAAGTAGTGTATTGCACACTTTTATTTTAAATTTTAGAAAAGTATTTTTAGCATTTCAAATTTTAGAAAAGTGCACGATCATAACATTGTAACAGGCACAAGTTAGGTATAAATCTGTTTTATGAACATGTACCAGCAGAAACATTTTTTCTTTTATCAGGGAACAGCATAAACAGTCTAAGTTTATCAGCGAGTGTCCCTGTTAAGAGTGAGGTGAAAAAAAATTGCAATAAAATAATTGCCAGCGTTAAGTAAATACAGTAACCCTGCGTAAGAGCACCTGCGTATAGTGAAAAACCATGTTGTTGTGTTTTGGTAAAAAAAATTGCCTATTTTTACAGTGTAAACCTTAAATACGCCCTGAATTCTGCTTCCAGAACACTTTAATTTCCTTTTGACCTTTGTTTAAGGGATTACCGTTAAAGAAAATATAAAGGTAAACCCATATTCACCTTTTAATTTAAATTCCCCTCCAAGATATGCAACTTGGAAGGTGACTGGACAAAAGTTTTGGGACACCGTGGCATGGTGAACTGTTTTCGAATATGAATATGAACTGAATATATTTATTACCACAAATAAAGCAAAAAAGCTGAGGATACTTGCAGTTTCCGCATTATTATGGGGATTTTTGCACATGACTGAATCCTCAACTCGGGATCCGCATAAAGCTGGAGGTTTACTGTAATGTGTTAATAACACGTTAGATTTAATATTTGAAAAATTAACAAAATATTTTTAAAAATATATTAAAAAACAAAATATTTTCAATGGAAACCTTTTGTCCATTCATCATCTGTAAGTTGCTGACCATGACTAGGTGGCACAAGAGCATCAAGCATTGCTGCTTTTTTTTGTTTTCTTACAGATGAGAATGGTCCCAAGCAAAATGGCCAACCAGGATCAGGGTGTAACGATACAGTCAGTTTGACAAGATGATTCAAGGCTCACAGTTATACACCAAGTAAGGCTAAAAACATTCTCACAAAAAATATTCTCACAAAAATTAGGGAGCAATTTGAAAGAAATAAAATGAAGACTGTGTTCAGTAAAACCCCAACAGTCAAAAGCATCTTAGTGGTCAGAAACTGCTAAATGGCAAAGTCTTCAAGAACTAAATTCAGAACGTTAGACAATGAAAAGTGCTGATTTTGCAGAGGGAGCAACTCTAAAGACAACTACAGCAGTTTTTTCCTCACAAGACAATACTGCAACTGAATATTATGCTCTTAACTGGACATGTGACCTTGTAGAGATTTTAGTGGGCTTTGAATAGTATCCTGCAGCAGTAAAAACAGTTTATTATACAAGTTTGCTTCAACACAGAACATGCAATGTTTCCAAGAACTTTTTTGTCCACATTTCACATATTAATATCCACAGCTTCCTGCAAGGAATTATGCAGCTGTATGAAAAATAAATAAGGAGATTTAGGAACTTTTTGACACATTTCAATGTTTTATAAGACAAATGGGGTGAGGCAAGGAACCCATGCATGGAGTTTGGAAGGTAAGTAGACACAGTAGAAAAACGGTCTTCGGTAACTGTCCAGATTAAAGGAAAATTCAGACTCTTTGTCCAGCCTATTTCTCAAAGACAAATCTGGGGTCAGTTTAACATCAATATGAGATGCTGACCATTTTCTCCCATTTCTTAAATTCAGCGCTTGCGAAACAACCTCCTCTAATCTCTGATCCCAATTTAATACCTTAAAATGCAATTTGTTTCCTCTCACTGCTCTGATCTTTTCTTGTCTCAGAGAAACCATCAGATCTTCTTGAAGATAAGCCTGTACAACATCTAGCGCAGTCATGCTAGAATAGAAAATGTTCTTCCCCAAACTGTGTCCACAAAGTTGTAGTCATGGCTTTGTCTAAAATGTCTTGATATGCTGAAGCGTTAACCTCATCTCACTGGAAAACTAGTGTGTCCCAATACTTTTGTCCCAATACTAAAGTAATTACTTATCTCCTATAAGGTTACACAAAAGAAATAATGTACAAAAACGATTAATGTAATAAAATTAAATACATGTAACTGTTCACTATGTTGCTATTTAAGGTGGGATGGGGCGAAGTAGGAAACACAGTTAGGCTTCAATCAGAAGTAGCCATTCTTTCCTTCCTCATATTTGCTCCTGTTTGACCGCTTTCGTTTTTGCCGTTTCGACTGACGATTTTGCCGTTGCTTTGGGACTGAAGATATAAACTTACCTTCGGACTGGGGCAGATGGACGAGGAGCAGAAGAAGCTGGAGGGAAAGTATCTGGATCATGTTCTCCAGTTTCCAGGAGGCGAGGCAGAGGAACCTCGCAGTCTGTCGCCAGTGGGTTGATAATTTATCGTCTGGAAAATAACATTAAAACGTCAAACCCGCCGAGTATCGATGACAGACTGAACATCGCGACTGGAGGAAAGCAGTCACTTCAGCAGCGTGACAGGAGGGACAGGAAATTGACTGGAGTTTCCCAAAAGTGAAACCTCTTTCTTTTCAAACTGAGAGTATTTCCATTCAAACACACCACAGTCTGGAGCAAACATGTTTCCACAGGTACATTTCCACCAGCTCACACACTTCAGATGAAAACTGAAAAGCTGATGACATTTTGTTATGTTTTCCTTACAATACAAGTACGCATTGAAGTTTCAGGGCATTGTGAGAACCAGATGATAGTTCTAAGTAATCTCTATTTAAGAGTAGTGCAAGAAGATCAAGAGAGACCAGATGAGAACATTACTTTTAATTAAGCCCTATACATATCACTGTTAAGCCTGATCAAGTTAGTTGAACATGGAACAAAGCATATCAAGATATTGTGTTTAGGCTGAACAGTAACAGGTAGATCTTACTGCTCCTACCAGATTTTTTTATTTCACTAATCCGAAATAAATCATCTTCATATTTGGAGATTATTAGTCTGACTTGTTTCTCCTGAGTCCCCTTTTGGGGAAAAGAGGAGCAAAAGAAAAGATCAACTTAAGATTTTTCTGCTGTTCACATTGGCTTCTCAGATTTCTTCTCTATATGGATCTAAAAATTGTTTCACTTTGATAGTCGTTACCTAGTATGTAAAGAGACATTTCAGACTTATTTATAAGACAACAAAGTTTTCTTCTGAATATTATGGTTTATCTTAGATTTGATTACCCACCAATCTTTTCTTTGTCTGATCAGAAATAAATAATCTTCTTATTTGGAGAAGATTGAATCTGACTTGTTTCTTCTAAGCATTCTCTCTTCCCCTCCCCGCAAAAAAAACCCCAGCCAATTTTAAAACCTTTTGATGTTTTCTCCGTTCAACTGAATTTTAGAAGTGTGAAATGTGTGGAAAATGTGTAAATGTGTGAAAATAAAAACGAACGGTAGTTGCGCTTTTCCTTTTTGAGGAAATGGGAGGAAGTGGCTTGCTGTGGTGTGTGTGTGTTCTAGCTGTTGTTAGCCAGCTTGGGCCATGCGCTGTTTGAATCTTTTTTGAGAACCCAAGTAAAGATTAGTTTAGCTAGTACAGTACAGTTCACAAGCTGTGAGCCTCTTTTTCGTATTTTGCTTCCAAAGGTCCAGACTTTCTTGTTTTTTTGATGAAGTCTTGAAGAACAGTTCTCCAGGCTTCCTGAAGGACTTTCAAAGATCTTTTTTTTTTTTTTTGTTAAGCTACGCAGTGACCTATGGATGAATCCTCCAAGCAGAACAAAGACCATCTAACTTAAGAATTTATAGAAGTATAATGTGGCTCAGATTGAAAAATGATGAATATGTATTGGTCACTCAACCTGCAGGTTTAAAATAAAGTATAATAAACATTTTCTATAAATGCTTCATAAGAAACAGGCTTCAGTAAAACACCTACAAATACTTGTAAAGAACCACCCTCACATACAAAATAATAGCTGTTTTTGTTTTTATTTTTTTACTTTTCTGACATTTTTCTCTGTATAATATGTTCTAAAATGTAGACTTAATGAAGGTGGAGGTGAATGGATGTCTTGGCCCATTTGTCTTCTTCAATTTAAGCCCTTAATGACCGATGTGCTGCATGTAAAACAGTAGATAATGAATCTTAAATTATGTAAGTACAAATCGTTCCAAATGAAGCTGGATTTCTATCTGCGCAAAACGGTCAAGTCAAGCAGGGTTATTGTCACTGCAGGCATTTACACAGTGCAAGTAAACTACAGTAAAGAATTGCAGAATCATGATGCAACACACTGAACGAAAACAGAAACACCACAAGACCACAAGCGCAAGCACACAGTAAACTAGGCAACAGGTCCAACATTTACAGAGTCCACAAAAGCAGTTACAGTAGAGCTACAGTTACACCTTTCCAGCAGCGGAGTTGTTAGGTGTGAAATAAAAAGCAGAACAGAGAAAAAACAGCAATAAATAATAATTGTGCTGCAGCAGGACAGAAAGTGTGCATTACGTAATAATGGTGCAAACAAAAAATAAAACTGCTGATGTATTATGACTAGTGAGGACTGAGAGAAGTTTGACATTGCTCTAGCATCTGTGAGATATACATAGAAATACAAATATGCCACCTGTTTTATGATTTTAGTCTTCATCCAGATCCCTCTTCTAGTTAAAGCCACATGCTGGTAAAGCTTAAACTATGTGAGCAAAGCACCGATTTACGCACCTGTTCCTCAGTCCTCCTCTTGGAGTCAGAACACACGGCTCTTACTGCCTTTATGTCGTGAGCTTATTGTCCCCCTCCTTTTTGAACCCCTTTCCAGTGAAGACGCTGCAGAAGATGCTGGCATTTCGTCAGAAAGTCGTGCGGTTTTGTTATGTGTGAAAAAAAAACAAGAACGGTAGTTGCGATTTTCCTCACCGTTTTTGAGGAAATGGGGGGAAGTGGCTTGCGGGGTGTGTGTGTTCTAGATTTCAAATGTTTTTAAACTTTCATTCGTAAATGTACAATATAGGTGTCTGGGATCTTATTCCAGCTGGGCCTCGTGCTGTTTGAATCTCTTTCGAGAACCCAAGTAATGATTAGTTTAGCTAGTACAGTACTATGCAAAAGCCTTGAGCCCCTTTTTTGTATTTTGCTTCTAAAGATCCAGACTTTCTTGCTTTTTTGATGTGGTCTTGAGGAACAGTTCTCCAGGCTTCCTGAAGGACTGAATATTCAATTTTCAAAGTTTGTTTGTTAAGCCAGTGACCTACGTATTAATCATTCAAGTAGAACAAAGACCATCTAACTAAAAGCCTGAACCAGTGAAGAACCAGGAGCAGATGATTCCGGAGAAGGTACCGTCCCCACACACTGCTCCCCTTGCGACTGCCCACTGCCTCACATGGCGACTGAGTTAAATGCAGAGAGAATTTCACATTGTTCACACTGTGCGCTGTGCTGTGTTCATGCTTGACTACAAGTGGGCACTTTACTTCCATCCCTTCAGATTCTACCCTTCTTATAAACATTTTCCCTCGCTGTAGATTTTTTCCACACTGTTCATCATCCTAGTTTAGCTTAAGACCTTCCTCCATATCTTAGATGTTTTATGGTATTCGTTTATTTCCCCAGTAGTATTTTTAAATAGATACACATTCTTTCAGACCCAAAGTTGTCTTCTAAAAGTGAGACAGAAACCTGTGGCTTTTTGAGCACGACCTGGTTTTCTTTTACAGATAAAAGCTTTAAATGAGGTCTGTCTGAGCGTGACGCTCTTCTTGTTATTCATTTATCATTTAATCAATCTTTTATTCTTATCTCCTCAGAAATGTCTGTTGTGGTCTTTTAGATAAGCATGAATAAACATGCAAAGCACAATAGATTTGATATTCTGATAGATTTGATGTTCTACTTGTTGAGCACTTAAGCTTTTGTGTGTGTTTGTCACTGGCATTTAAAAGGTTATACTTACCTGCCATTTTAATTTGCCATTTCCCCAAAAAATCTATTGTAATAACAAATTAAGGGAAACCTCCTTGGTTTTATGTGTTAATATCAGCATATAAGCATGCTAACATGGATCCCCACCAAGGTGCCAGACCACTAATTAGTTCAGTCATTCACATGGATACAGGGGTTTCTTCAGTGAATGCAATTATATCTCTGTCTTTCTCTCATTTTTAAACATGTTTAAACATTATGTTAATGTTTCAGGACTGGGGGGCTTCACAATATCTCATCTGTTAATCGTTATAGCGATGTCATAAGGCTGCAATATGCAAATGAGCCCCTAACCAATCACAGCATTCCTGACAGGGTGACAAATCATAGCTCCAGGTGAGTTACTGGGTCTAACCAATCACAGCATTCCTGACAGGGTGACCAATCACAGCTCCAGGTGAGTTACTGGGTGTTCTGATGAGGTTCGATGAATAAATAAGGAGATATGATTTGAAATAATTTTGATAGCATATTTTGCATATTGTATTTAGGGAGCGGGTGGTTGGAAGAAAACATACCATTTCAAACCAAATGTACAGACTTTCAGCCTTTTTTATTTCCTGAAAAGTGATGATATGGGCTCTTTAATATAATGAAAAGAACCGCTATCACAGTATGTACCAATAAAATTGAAAAACTGATGTGGCGTCCATTTCAGTAGAAAAGATCCAAAATGACATTTCAAAATACGTATAAAAAACACATCTCCGTTTAAGTTAAAGTTAGAAGATGCCATACTGGAAATGCAGGTATACAGCAATGGTATACTGTATTCACACATAAATATATATAAGAGGTGGGCATAGATAAAAATTTTTAACGCTGTTAACGCCGTTTGTAATCTTGGTGTTAACGGTGTTAACACGCGCGAGATCCCCCCCATCCCCCCCCCAACAGTGAGACTGAGACAGGTTTAAAACGTGCGTGACCCGGACAAGTCACTGTTATATCAAGGTGAAATTCATCGTAGCTTGCCTATCATAGACCCAGCTCCCTCTTACCGGTGGGGGGGGGTGGGCACTAGTATATATGCATTTTTATCTGGTCCTAAATGTCCTTTATGTACATATCTAGTGATTTTTTAGTAGAATTCCTCTTTTTCCCACTCTCAGAAAAAAAAACAAGAAACAAGAAAAAAAAGTTGCTGGGTCATCTGAGGACTGCATTCAGAAGCTGGTCCTTATTCCAACCTTCTTCTGAGACATTCAGCTGGATGATCAGGAGCCAGGAGAAAGGAACAGTTTCCACTACCTTCACTGATTTTGAAAGGGAGGCAGATGATTTTGTGGTACTGATGTAGCCTGATAGACAGATTTCATTTGAAACTGTACACGTCCACACTTTCATCTGAAAAAACCTGCATCCCTTCTTTGGAAGTGCCAGCTTTAGTTTTATGAAGAGCTTCTGAAACTGCAGAAATAGTGTATCTCGATTCCTTACATTCATTTGTATTGGTGCCATTCACAGCACTCTATCACTCTCTTTCTGAAGGATGTGAGGTTTGTGTAGAGATCTGCGGTGTGTGTAAAGAGGTCGGGGGCTTGAACACGCTTGGGAGCTTGAGCTACGCTTGGATTAACAGCAGGCCGCTTTGTTATCTGTTTAAACGAAGCCGACATTAATTAATGCTAGCTAATGTTTACTGTACGAACAAGTATCTGTGGTCTTTTGCAGTAGGTGCGCACAACGAAACATTGTCACACAGCTAACAGCAGACAGCAGAAGACGGCTCCAGGATTTATATTTACATCTAAAGACATGCAGCTGCTCAAAGGCCACAGATTTGTTGTTTCACCCTTCAGTGAAATCAAGGTATTGAAGGACTCCCAGCATAAGCATCCTTAGACGTCTTTAAGATCCAGAATGCAGGGATCCGTTCAGGGCGTACAGAACACCTCCTTTGTCTGGAACCAGAGCACCTGTCCTATCAGACCTGCTGGTGTTTGGAATGTCACTAATTCAATGCTGGTCTTCACTTCACAGGTTTAGAAACACCTTCCTCTTCGAGTGGGGCTTAGCTTTGCCTCTGACAGGCATGTGGTAGCGCACCTCCCTCCAGAAGCGAGCGGGCAGAGTGAAGAACCTCAGGGGCTCTTGCGCGTTCCTGTCATTCTCCGTCTGTCTCTGAGCCGTCCACCCAGACCAGCACCTCCACCTTCTTCTCTTCTCCCAGGCCTGCACGGCCCCCTGCTTCTCCCGCAGCAGACGGACCGACTCTGGGAGGCTCATGGGGTCACTGATCTCCTCGAGTTCCAGCAGCGCCACCTTGAGGGAACCTTCCACCAGGGCGTGATGCATCCCCAGCTGCCGCTCCACCCACTCCACTGCCTCCGGGCTGCACAGAGAAGAGTTTGTATAGAGCAGGAGCAGGCGACGGCAGCAACTCAGCGTCTCCTCCACTACGTCCACCACAGCTGAAACAGAGGACCAGATACCGCGGCTATGAATCGAAGTTTATCCCAGTTCTTTAGGACATTATTCTCAAACTGCCCTCCATTTATACCCACATGAAGACACATTTGTTAATCATACAGCCATAAAGGGTCTGAAGCCTAGATTGTTCTTGTCTATTTGCTTCTATATTTCCAATAAAGACATTTCTTTTTATGAGACTGGCTGTTTTTTAGGACTGATATAATGAAAGAAACACATATAAACCAAAGGTAAACACAAAGCCCTATTCTGGGCACAGGAGCTGTATCACTGTCCACTGTATTTGACTTGACTGGTCATTTTATTTGACTAGTTTGTGTAATTATCAACGGAAGCTGGCATGATTGTAGCTAAAAAAGTGGAGTGGATGGGATGAACTGGAACTGAGATTACCAGACATTCTCGTCCAACACTCCAAACACTCCAAAGCTTTCCAAGAAGAGTGGAAACCGTTATAACCAGGGGTTGACATGATTTTTTTTTACTACAGTACTCTAATGAGTACCTACATTAATGAATTGGTACACACCCAAGTTCATTTTTTTTACATTCCCATGGGCGCTGGATTTTGATTGGTGTAGAAGCAAGGCTCACCATATTTTTAAACGTCATTATTATTTTCCTTTTTAAGGTTTTAGTTTCCTGAGTGGTGGTCTTAGAGATCCAGTATGAAGTGTCTCAAATTAGATTCTTATTTGGCGGGTGGCGGTAGCTCAGTGGGTAGGATACTTGCCTCCGGACCAAGCGGTCACATTCCTACCTCCTGCACCACCACTGGGTCCCTGAGCAAGACCCTTAACCCCAATTTGCTCCAGGGAGAGACTGCCCCCTGTATTTAGAGAATGGAAGTCGCTTTGGATAAAAGCGTCTGCTAAATGCTGTAAATGTAAATGTACTGGATAAGTTGGTGTCTACTATTAATAGAGCAGATGTATATTTGCACAGTAAAGACTGAAAACTGGTGCACATTTGTCGAACCACATACGCCAATTCTTGCATGCGTACATCAATCCCTGGTTATAACTGCAGAGGGGGACCAACTCCATATGAAAGTCTATGTATTTGAAGGTAATGTTATTAAAGTCCCTGTTCGTGTAATGGCCAGCATCCCAATACTTTTGTCCATTTACATTTACAGCATTTAGTGTATAATTCACCACTAACAATTCTGAGCTTCTAAGCCTCTGGTTTTGGCGTCAGTAGTTCTGGGACATTTATCGCTACACTTAAATATGGGAGATTCTAAGACTCTAGTCAGCCTTCGCATAAAATTTTCGTTGCACATTATGCTCTGAACACACTTCTTGTTGGCCAAACTCCCACACAGTATCAGAAACAACTCAAACAAAGCGGCATCAGGTCTACTGTGTTCACCACCGCTGATAAAAGAATGTCGAACATGAAAAAGAAGGCCGTGTGTGTGTGTGGGTGAAAAAGACTGCAGCACATACAAAAAAATTGCACAAAATAACTTTCTGCTGTGGTATTTTAAACCTCGTCACTCCTATTCTGAGGTCCCTTCTGCTACTTTTGCCCTCTGGGTTGGTTCTCAGTCTGAACAAGACGCCCTGTTACAAACTGAGGTGTTACCACATGTAAAAAGGGAAAAAAAATTGTGAAAAAAAGGTGAGAAAACTGAGGTAATAAAGCAGACATAAAAACACCAACACCAGCTGCACCGTGTTGGGAAGGTTGTGGCCACCAGATAGTTTCAGAAATCAGATGAGACTGTTTTACATTCTGTTAATTTGTGTTAATTAATCTACTAGTACAGTGAGCTATAGATGAGGTACAGAGAGGCTGACTCATTTTATAGCAGCCATACACTAACGCGCAAAAGTTTTAGCACACACTGAGATTTGCTACATTTGTACTAGGGCTGCACAATATATCGCAAATTTACCGTCATCGCGATATCAACATGTGCAATATCCATATCGCCAAAGACTGA
>JBBPDH010230503.1:0-25392 GCA_037974565.1 Clupeocharax schoutedeni | reverse complement strand
TGGAATGCTTGTCATACTCATATAAATGCTGGTTTAAAAAGAAACTGCCTCTTTTTTTCAGAGTATACAGAGTATACAGAGAGGTAAAATGGTGAAGCTCCGGGTCCACAGTGTACACACAGACAAAGAGCAAATAAAAGTTATACCACACCATTTATACTTATTCTTCTAGTCAGTTATCTTAATATGAGAAAAATGCATCCACAAGTAGCTTCAAAGACCTTCAAAACATTACAAATCTCTTAAGACTGGGAGATTTGTCTTGTGTTTGTCTTTTGCCAATCAGTGAAAACATTCAATTAACATAATATTTGCCCATTTCGTCTTTTGAGTCCATCACTTCAATTAGTTCTTCACAAAAGGCTTGTCATGAACTGGGATCAGCTTATGACAAGGATATCCTCACTCATAATTTGACGTATTAAACATTTACCATTTACATTTAGGTGCCTCTGTACTTACATGTGTAATTACATAATTGGACACTACAGATTTTTTAACATAAGTAGAATGTTTCTGTGCTTTTCCTCCATTGTCTTGGTCTGTTGTGTCATGGCACAGTGTGTGGTTGTGTATTTTTTCCCTTGTTCCTGGAGAATAAAGATTGTTTTTTGATGATATACTTCAAGAGGCTGTGAATTAAGGTTATAGTATGTGCTATATCAACTTGTCCTAAGTCGTCTTCCATGAAAGAGATGAGGATTACTTTTAGCCTCGACACTTTCAATTACATCAATTTCCAATCTTAATAAAAGGGGTTAGTGGCATAAGATCAGCATACCGCACCTTTGTTGGAGATGCGGGTGGCCTATACTTTCTCTGAACACAATTATTAGCGAACTGTTGTAACGCCACCGGCTAATCCAACAGGAGAAGATTCGATTTGCGAATCTGGGAATTGTGATTACGAAGTGTGTGGATGATGTGTTAAACTGTTATTCTTATCGTTATACAAGAGTGCAGAAGAGCTTTTTTTAGAAGTGAGCATCTGGTTGCTTCAAGAGCTTGAATACGTAGCCGGTTTTGAAATGAACTACAATCTACTTCCTTTTGGGAGAGAAAAAAAATGATAAAACGTCCAACCAAACTTAAGGGCTATCGTGATCCTAATCAACTAAAGTATGAGCACTCTGATCCTCACACACGTTCATGTCTCTTGGAGGAATCTCACAGCTGATAATAGTCAGGATAGTCTGTCAGACATGTCCTTTCAGAAGTGAGCCTGTCAGCAGCATCTTCACACATTTCTGGATGACATGACCATCCGGTTTTATCATTGGAGCAGCAAGAATAGCCCTAATGAACAGCTGCTAGCATGCTAGCATGCTAATATTTCCTTTTCTGTTGCCTTAAAGAACGCTGCTAAAAATACCCTGTAAGGACCTTTGTGAATGCAACCAGAAAAGTCTGGTCGACATTTAACCATCTGCAGAAAGGTATTTAATCCAAGTTCATTTTGGGTTTGGCTGGGTGTTGTGTGTGAGTCATGATGTGTGTGTGTGTGTGTAATGAACAATTTTACAGTTATCTCAATTTGGATTTACGGCCATCAAGCTTTGGAAGGCTCACCAGGTAATTGCAGCTGATTGGTATTACTGTAAATGAGCTAACACAGCCCCCTTCTTAGACACACTAGAATGCATATGCACTATAACTGGTACTGTTTTTAATTTGATCGTTCTTGGTATTTACCAGGAAAGCAGATGTTAGGAAAACAGAACTGGAAATTAATCCAAGAAAATGATGCTGCTACCAAGTATGTCCTAAAGGCTTCAGGGAATTTGATATAAGTGTGTTTACTGACTGGGATTATTAATGAGACATGAGACAAGCCCTTCATGACAAATGTTATAAACCTACATTTAAAATGGTGATTCCAACAAATTTCAGTTGTCGTAACAGATGGAGTGAACAAAGAGCCTCTTGTTTCAGTAAGACTTTTTAATCCATTATGTGGCTTTATGTCAGACTTTGAGACGTTTCATGTAGATGTTGTGTTGATTTACAAATGAAACCCTTCATCAAAGGATAAGCAGAATGTGACTGTTCCTATTACAGTAACAATTTAAAGAAATAATAACTTTATCATAAAGAAACTACCTTACGAACCTTTCAATCCAGACACAACTGGTTTTAATAATGGTAACCAGTTCCTGGAGACTGTTCATAAAAAGCTGTTCATGGTAATGGGAAGCTATTTCACATTACCATACACTTGAATGGACAAGTTAAATATTGTTCAAATAAGTTATGGGGGAACAGGCAGTAGCATGCAAGCTATCACACTTTTGCTTCATCTGAGATTGCTGCATCACATCTTGAGGTCCCAGTAAAAGTTGGGTTGATGGTTTTATCGTCCCATGTTATCCTCGTAGCACATAGAACCAACACGCCCGTCCACTCCATTACATCACTTCCCGAGGGTCAGCCGCTATCCGTCAGGCTGCATTCCAGCCTGCTGAAAGGCCTCCACATGACATGAGTGCTGTAACCTCTGTGCTGTCGCCTCTCGCAGAGATAAAGCTATTTTAGCGGAACTAAGACCTAATTTGTTATATTTAGCCTTGCTTATGGCTATATTTAGCACTGGTCACTCAAATGACACCATGAAAGTTCTTATCCATCAGCAAGGAGGATTTGTGTCACTTACCAGCCTGCCATTAAAAGTATATCATCATACCATTTAGAAGTTCAATCGAACACAGCATGCACCATTGGTCTAATAGTGGTCCGCCCACAACTGTCTCCTTTCTTAGGTACCATTGCAAGTTTGGACAAGCTTTACTGGCAAATTCCCATTCGGTCTAATTTATTCATTCATTCACATTCATTTTCTATAACCGTACGAGGGTCGTGGGTACCTGGAGCCTATCCCGGCATCAACAGGCAGGTACTCACCCCGGGCAGGGCACCAGGCCACAGCAGGGTGCACATACACACACACACACACACACACACACTACAGTCAATTTAGGGTTAGGGTTAGGGTTAGGGTTAGGGTTCATTGCGCGAGTGTAGCTCAAGAGTACGTTTTTCATGCATGCAAGCAAGCTAGTGTTAGCATGGTGGCGAATTGCTCAATAGATATTTCCCCAACCTGCCTGTTCTGACCTTCAGATTAGATCCAACATAGTCCAGATTGGTGGCAGAGCATTTAAAACTCAGTGTTAAGTAAGTAAGTTGTTGTCAATCATTCACAGGCTTTGGCCATGCTTGCAGTGCGCTACACATTGTAGCTTGAATGAGATTGTACTATAATACAATATAGTAAGAACAGTATAAAATGTAAAGGCTAAATACAATCTAAATAAAACTCAATATGAAATATTGCTATGCTATAAACAACAATTAAACTGCGTATAAATAATATACATAAGTGACACAGTTACTTGAAATCTGACAGTAGTAGGTTCTGAAAATGTTTAGTAAGGTAAGGTGTCATGGCTGTGGCGGCTGTCACGTCGCTGTGCTTTACCCCAATGATCACACGCAGGCAGGCAGGCATCCATGATTGTGGTTTCTTTATTTAAACAAAAACAGAACATAAACCTGGCTCGAAGGCAGATACATGAATCAACTGAAACTCAATAGTGACGCTAAATGTGATGCTACATGGGACGATGGACCGACGCAGAGGTCCTTATAAATTGAACCAATCAATAAACACAATCACTTAAACTGAACACAAGACACCTGAAACTGGGACACAAGACACAAACGTCCACAAATGTCAAATTAAAAGTCCCCAAAACAAAACCAAACCCAGTGACCTCAACCGGCCACTCCCCGAGACATGACATAAGGGTTCTGTGTTGGAGAATATTTGGTTCTCTGCCTGATCAAACAGCTCCTCTCAGAGATGGAAACCTGTTGTGAATGGTTTTTAAAAAATATTCTATAGAGCACCAGAAAGGATTCAGCTATTATTGCAAGCAAAACATGTTTTACCATAGAGAACTGTATAATTGTGCGAAGGGACTAAGAATGTTTTTGTCTACATCCTTAAAAATAAAGGAGGCGAAGCTTTATCTTTATCTTTTAATGAAAGTGTTAACAACCTCCATATAATTCCTAGATTTTATATCAGTGAACCAATGTTCCTGCCACCATGCATGCTGAGATTCCAGAACCGTCAGCAATATTTTCATATTTTTCATGTAAAAGTCAAATGTTACGTGTTAATTAGTCCTGGGTGGGCACACAGGTGTCTTTCTCTCCAAATCGGCATCGGCCAATCGGCATTACTTGCATTACATCACTGACCTTTATATAAACATATTTCTGCTGTTTTTGTCTCTTTCTACTGTGTGAAGCTTTTCATGAGGATTGAACCAATAGAAATGCATCACCATGGTTTATTTTCACAGACACTGGGAGTATGTTATGCATTACCCTGTAAAAGTAGCATTTTGGCTTTTAGTGTACTAAACTTTTCCCGATATTCTTCCCTTCAGATAAAACTAAATTATTTATTAAAACATTATTAAACTTAATTCGTTCATTTTCTGTAGCTGTTTAGTCCTTACAATGGGTTGCAGGCATGGTTCGATTTACGAGGGGTACTGGGGGGTACCCCAATCAAGATCCAGACCCCCCCAAAGAGGGAGAGGGGGCTTGACACTGTTATCAAGGCAATACCCCCCAATTATGGAGGAATAATTCACACTCTGGTCGCATGTACCCTGAGCCTATACAGGCAGGGAGTCACCCTGGGCGGAGCTCCAGCCCACCATAAAGCCTGCTGTCCACTGTGCCACTGTGAGGCCACATTAAATTCATTATGCTTTCAATTTTTTAACCTACTAAACAATTGGTATTCAGAGAGCACTGAGTGTTTTAAATCTTTTTACCTTCCTGTTTGGTATCAGGCACTAAGGTTCTACACTTTGCTGAAATCAAACTTCTGGTTTTGTAAAGTTTGGCCAACCACACAACAGTGGCTAAGACATATTTGTGGGAGGAGCATAGAGAGGTCAGTTTTAGCTCTTCACACAGATCCAACAAGCCATAGGACCATGACAACTCTTTCTAATACACCAACACACAATCAGCACTGTTAGTTTTGTAATTATTTCGGCTAGAATGCAACACTACTGGCCGGTTCTAAGCTCTGAGTCAGAATCCGTAGTGATGTGTGACACATTGCTCAAAACAAGCAGCGGCCCAAGCTTAATGTAGTCAAATGAGAGTTTCCATTCTCACACAGAAGGCGGCGTTAATGTGGGAAACACTCCTCTACTGAGCTGGGATAGATAACTTACTCATGGGCTTTTAATAAGTGCAGAGTGCGTTGTTCCATTTGGGGGGCGCCGCTGTAGCTCGAGGAGTGCATCTACCAATGAGTAAGAGAGAAACAAACTCGCCCACGGAACAGAGAGAGAGAGTAGTTCGCTTGTTGTGGCTTTGTGAAAGTTTACTAGGAAGGATATCAGTTCTAGCAGACGATGGTACGTACTGTATGAAAACGTACACATCCTCTACAAAGAGCTACTTTTCTTTTTCGGAAATCTGTAGTTACTTCAAGAACAGTACAAGACACAGTGGAACAGTCTGAACAGGTGTATTAACAGCTGATTAAAGCTTGCTAGCAACAATTGGTATTCATGACGCTACACAAAGATGTGTTGTTGTTAGTGGTGGGCATAGATACATTTTTAAAATCTAGATTAATCTCACTGTAATCTTGGAATAAATCTGGATTAAAACGGCTCATTTGAATTCTGCAGAAGGCATTCAGAATATGTGTGCTCCCCAAATGATGACTAAAGTAAGTCTTTGAGAACGGGTTTCTCAGCTCCTACAGTAAACTAACTCCGCGCTGCACAAGTCTTGTCCAGGTTTCCGTTGGGAAGCTTCTTAAAAATACATTTTCTCTGAAGCAAACCCGGCGCTTCATAGCTGCATCCATGTTAGCGCGTCACGTTTGATGTGGTAATCTCACAGTAGGCGTACACACAGGTTCAGACTCGCTCTCGCCCCCTACAGTGCAATTAGGCTAGATACACACCCTCACTAAAATATCAAGGTGAAAGTCATCATAGCTTGTATAGTACAGACCCAGCTCCCAACCCAACTTTGGGAATAGATTAACGGCGTTTTTTTTTTTTTGCCCGATAAGAGTCTCACGTTAACGCCAATAACAGCCCACCAATAACTCAAACGTAATAACGTAAAGATTGATATATTTTTCCAATAAGCAGCCAGTGTGGCAAAGTGGCAAATGTTTCACTTTCCGCAAAAAAAAGAGTGCACATAAAACAACATCCGTTAAATCTAAGTCATAATTAACTATCTCTTATTTCAGCTATTAATATAAAAATGCCATTGGTTGAAAGTTAAGGACACATACAAGTTCTCCTTTTGTTTCAATGAGCTATAACGACCCACCATTAGTTGTTATGCAAATTAACTAAAAATGCACCTTCCCACTGAGGCATTTTGGGCCCCTAAAGAACAGTGAAAGAATCATTTTGGTAAATGTGAGCAAGAAGACCCTTTTTAACCAACCCAACACATCATGAAATGTTCGAGGAAGAACGCTTCCATTTCTAAAGAACATTTACATAATGTGAAGGTTTTTAAATCTTTCAAAGGGTCTTTACACTCATATGTTATTCGCATATCTTTGGGAACTACAATCTACCACAATCCATTACGTTATTGTAAGCCAAAAGAAAAGCATTCTTGTATAAAACATGTGTGTCCAGACTTTTGTCTAAACTGGGAGTGCTTTCAGTTTTGCTTGCTCTCATGGATGTGATTTTTTAGGCCTGGGTTTTACTGTCCAGAATAATGGCCACATCAGGCCTCTGTAGCTCTTTTGCTTTTTCATAGTTCCCTATTTTCTATGGTTTGAACTAGGGCTGGGCAATATAACCATATTTACCAATATTGTGATTAATGTTGTGCTTTTCTGATCATTTTGTGGATGCATAAGTATTTCCAGAACACTGATCAACTGATTCATTATCAGTACAGAATACAGTGATTAACCCCGTTTAATTAGATTTAGTGCCATGATTCCAAGGTTGAAAACATTTGTACTCATGGTTTCTGACACTATTTCTTTAAATGAGGCATCAATGGCTTTTTATGTAGTTTCAAACGAATCAGAAGTCGGAAAACTAAACATCATAACTGAAGAAAACAAGAAAGACCATGCTTATAAGTGTGTGGTGGTGTAGAATATACCCAAATAAAGAAACGTAAAAACTATTGTTTACTTAACTGCAAAGCAACTGTTAAAAAGTAACCTGTTTCCAAACTTTTGATGGGCAATTTAAGTGATTTTCAAAGAAATATAGCCTATATCTATAAAGCCTATCTTACACTTATTATCGTATTATTGTCTCATGAGGAAAACATGTTACTTCATTGCATATTTCAGTTGTGAAGCATCCAGCATGTCCTGTTTCGCCTGCGCGGCTGTATAGTTGCCGCATGAAACCATTAGCGCTTCTTTAGAGTCATTAAACTGTCTTTAGCGTTCCCAGCCCACTCCCCCGCAAACTCCCTGACAGATATGAACGAGTGACCGTGGGGCTCAAGCTTCCCCGCAGTGGCGGATGTTGGAGCGGCAAAGCTAAAAAAAAATCACTACTGCCAGGATAGAAGATGTATTTCCCCCCTCGCCATTGTCCTTTTCAGTGCTACTTTCCAAGGACAGAGGTTTGGAACAGTCCGGACTTTGTGTCGCTAAGATGCTTTTAATAGCTTCCACTTTCTAAGCTCTTTCTTTATTTTAGGTGTTCACCTTTGTGGCTGAGAGCAACGGCCAGCTGCCTTGTAGACTTTGGTAATGAGTCGTATTATTAATCTTTTTCTAATGGATTTCGGCTGGCTTATGTCACGGGGTATGCCGGTCAGTTCCTAATTAATGGCAGTCCATTGTTAGATTCGTGTACAAGCTATGACTGCTGTCCTTTGAAATTGCGCCAAAAGCCCAACAGCACTGGCTGTGCCATTCAAGCACAAAGCTCCACTGAATAGAATAAACATGAACAAGAGTCATAGGGGGCTGATCTGCATTTGGCCCTTGCGTTCGGCCCTTTATGATAGGGCCACTGGCGCTCGCCGCCCCACAGCGCTGCCATTTTTGGGGAGGAATGTGGCGGACCCCTTGCGCTGGTTGGTCACACGTGAAGGACTCACTCAGCAGATGGCTGAAAATGGACAAATGTCCTGTAATGTGAGTTATGGGACCTTGTCATTTCTATCCACTTCTTTTCTTGGTTGTTTTCAAGCCTGTTCTTTGTCAGTCTTCTCCATATCAGTTCACTCTTTTGAGTTCATTTTTAAACAAAAGCACTTTTTATGGGTGTGATAGGCGAGCACTGTTCATATGTTGCGAATCCATCAAATCAATAGTTGGGGAAAAAATCAAATGTACCCAGAAACAGATGTAGTTGACCAAACATGTAGTCATGTTTGGAGTTCAAATGTTGCTTCTTTAGTACAGTACTGGAGCCATGAGGGTAATGCTCTCGGGGGCATATATACTTCTTTCATAAAATGATGACAAATGTGACAAATATGATTTTTCCTTGAGCTACAAGCTGATGTAGCTAATAAATAATGGAAGTTTATACCTCACTGGTTAGCACTGCACAAATACAGGCCTAAAGCATCCCACACTTACCTTCAACAAGCTGTATATTGTAGTTTATTATAGTTTTGTATGTGTAATATGAGATACAAAAGACAAACATATAGACACAATGCTGACTTTATTATGGCTGATATAATTCTTATTAGTATTATTGTTTATAATGGTGTCCACATTAAACCGATTACATTTGCAATTGCATAACAATTTGACATGCTCTGAGGAAAATGAGTGATTATTCTGGTACAGAGTTAGCATGGTATTAAGCAGCGAGGCATACACATCACCTCTCTACATTTATGATACTCCAGTGAATGAAGTAATAGGTCTTTCTGTACTTTAGGGCATCTTAGGGCACAATGTATCGACAAATCGTCTCTGTGCAGCAGCATCGTTGGTGTGAAAGCTGTATACAAGGGGGGGAGACTAGCTGGAGATTGGATATCTGGAAACACAGAACACTGATGTGCTTTTTACATGCTTGGGTTTATACTGACAAAGTAAGTGATGAGTAGATACTTTGGCTTGAGGTCTGTGTGTCTTCTGACGAGTGTATCAGTGTTGCTAAGCTCCTGTGGCCCGCGAGGCTGAGTCCCTGTGGCGGCATCTGCCCCGTGACAGCCGCATTATCTTTAGGAATGTGAGCCTAGTCATTTCCAGTAATGATGCCGCCAGCTTCCACACCTCTGAACAAGTGAGTGTGGCTGATGTGCAGAGAGAGAGAGAGAGAAAGAGATGCTTGTCAGTTTGACTTGTAGGCCCCTCATTCAATAAGATGTGACTCAGAGGTTAATTGTTGATCTATATAATGAGTGTTAATGGTGTTGCTTCAGTGAATATGGCAATAAAGAAATGACATCACAGATGGAGAAGACAATTCTTATGATATAATGGCATCTAAAAATAATACCCATGTATTTAAATGCTATATATATATATAGTATTCCAATATTAATATTTGTCATATTAAAAAGTATTAAATAATGTTTTAAAATTATACGACCCATATTGAGATTGCATTTGCTTTTTCGAGAAAATTGAAGAAAAAAACCATCTCAGTTACAAGGTCAAGGAGCTTCCGTCAAATCCAGTCTGTGTGACACTTGAAACACTTGTGGAAAACGCCTCTCAGAGCCTCTAGACTCTTTCTCGGTGTGAGAAGTCAACTGGGGAAGAGACCCACTGCCCTGCTGTGTACTTTCAAGTCCTCTCCTCCTCACTCGGATCCCTGATTGAGGGAGATCAGACCTGCTCACAGCATGCGAGCGAAGGCTTTGAGATGATACAGCCAGTGCAGCATGTGTGTGAGAATATATTACACTTGCACTGTATTGTACTCTGAAGTATATTTGAGGGAATGGAAAGCGCTTCTGCAGTCTGAAACTAAATGAGACACTGAATGTTTCCCCTGCTGTTGGTGCCTTTTTGCACATTTCCAATAAAGAATCAGATAAATGTGAGCCAACATTGTCCCCTAGTGTGTGAAGATGGCAGTACCTGCTTTCTACCACAGGCTGAAGGGAAGGGCAGCCCTGAAGGGCATCAGGGTAAACCTATTCAGTTTATTAAGCACAATGTAGAAGAACATCTGTGGATGCTGTTTTTATGTATTGGGTATATTTCTGTTGGTAACTGGAGTTGGTGGCTGGCTGTAGACCAAAACTGTGACATAGCATGAGTGGGATAATCCTCTCCTAATGCACTTGCAATACTCTTACATGAAGTAGAGTGGTGTAGTGGTTAGTGTTACGTTCCCCCTCCCTTCCCAAGTGAGAGCAGACACGAATGCAGGCTTCCATGACTTGATTTCAACTTTTAGTTCTAGAGTTTTTAACAGGAAAGGCACAAGGGCCAAAATAAACTCATTATACTAAGGAAACAAACAGAAGCACTCATACACTTTTCTGAAGGGTCTTTCAATGGCCTTTCTAACGGTGGACTGACAACCTTGGTCCACCTCAACTCAACTTAAATACTGCTCTTCATACAAGGTCCCACCAATCCCCTAACTCATGTAGTTAATCCCCAAACTATACACAGGTGTCCCTGGTGAACCCAATCCCACACAAATAAACTTAAATACCACGACGACCGCTACTGGCCATCCACCCACATAACCCCACTGACCCTTAAGCCGCTTTCAGACCGAACGCATGCGCTGCGCTCGCCGCGAGGTTTACTCTTCCTGTCAAAAAACTGCGAGAAAGCGCTGCGTTTCCGCAGGGCTCAGCGCAAAAGTGGGCGTCGTTTTCTAAACTATCCTGTCCCAGCTAACAGAGTAAGCACTAGCGCTAGCTCTGTTAGCACCAAGAGAGAATATGCTGTGGGCTGTAGATTCTGGACACTCAGAGACTTTTAAGATTAGCTTTTCCTCCATACCCGTTTTGTGTGTGTGTGTGTATGTGTGTGTGTGTGTGTGTGTGTGCCCGCTTCAATGCTTTGATTCTATTGGTCGTACAAAAATGCGTCAGGGCGACAAATTTCAACTTTGACTGCGGTGTGCGCATAATTTGTTACAAATCTGAAATTTTCTGAAAAACAAATAAAAATAAAAATAAATGAGTAAAAATAAAATAGAAAATAAAATAGATAGAGATCTAAAGGTCAGTACAATTTTAGTGAAAGTGAAGATTCAGTCACACGTGAACACACCACTGCACACAGTGTGAACAGCACGAACTTCACCTACTGCATTTAACCCATCCACCAAGTGAAGCAGGGGGCAGCCATGAACACGGTGCTCAGGGAGCAGTGTGTGGGGACAGTACCTTGATCAGGGTACCTCAGTTGTGCCTTGGGAGTCTTGGGAATCAAACCTGGATTTTCTGATCGCAGGGCAAACGCCCTAACCACTAGGCAGCCAACTGCTCCAAGTGTCCTCATATTTAAATCAAATGTCCTCATATTGTATGTGACTTTGGATAAAAGCGTCTGCCAAATGTATTGTAATGAAATGATAATATATATGTTAGTTAGTTTGTGCTTGTAGCATCCACACAACGCATGCATGCACAGTAAGGCTGTATTGATTCGCTTTTCTTGTTTGATACAAGTTTTGAATCAGAATTTCAGTTTAAATGTGTGTTGAAATTTTGGCAGTTACACAGATTGGCTTTGCTTGGATAAACAGTACTCAGAGGATGCTCTCCAGACTTCATCCACAACCCCTGGAAGCCTCTCAGAGTAAAGCCCAGTTATTTGATTATGCGTGTGCCTATATCGCAAGGCCTGTCCCCTCCTTAGATGGCTAGATTTGATCATTGATTTGAAATGTCCAAGATGATGCACATGCAAAAGCAAGGAGCAGATTATGATACATTTGTAAAAGTTAATTTTCAATACTGTGTTGAAATCATACAACTCTATACTGTAGTGATACTTTCTTTTTAGGCTATCTGCCTCTATAATTAAGCAGGAATAAGTATTAGACCATCAAGAAGCTGTGTATGTGTGTATGATTTGAAAATAAATTTGTCTATGTTTAAATTTTGTAAATATTCACAACTTAGAAGTGTATTTACAGTTTATTGAGTTTCTCTGAAAAAGACTCGTGAAAACATATTTCATTTTTAGATATGGATTTTTTAATACTGATTTGTGACATCTTTACCTGGCTAATATAACGTCTATACTTAATACCCATTACAATACAAATCCAAAATTCAAAGCTCTTTTATGCAATTATTCTTCATCATTGTAGCAAAAATATCCCTGCAAAACACTAGAGGGAGTGCCGTCCTAAGTGGATGGGAGTGAAGGAGCTAAATGGCTGAAAATGGTGTTTCCTTAATTTCCTTTCATCATTGGAAAGTTAAAGGATGTGTTAAAAAAATGAATGAAAAAAGTATGTTTCTGTTGTTATTCAGGTTTTGAGTGTCACAAGCTGGTGCACTGATCGCAGCTTGATTAAGAGGTTCACTTTTATTGAGGGCATCAATATGAATAAGGTCCTATTACTTCAATAGTTTTATGCTTCGTTGTGTGAAAAAAATTATTTAAACTAAACATTTTGTCACCATCAGAACAAAAAATATAATCAATTTATATGTCATTTGTAAACACTAGTTACAGTTCTGTGAAAAATTCAGTAATGACTTATTTTTTCAACTGATTTCCATTAGGCTACAAATTTTGCACAAATGGTCCAAAAGTCAAAGTCAAGTCAAAGTCAAAGTCAATGGGTCCCCTTTCATTACTTCATAACAACATAACAGTTTGATAGTAGATATTAGATGATAGAACTTAAGACCTGGTACAACCTCCCCTTCCTCTGCTGTACTGGTTAACAAACCACCGCTGGCGTGCTCTTGGCTGGGGCCAGATGGCTGGAGGTGCCCCTGCCGTGAATTGTGGCCTGAGTGGAGTGTGCTTCAGTCGGGCAATTATCTCCAGCCTTCATTTGACTGAAGCACAATGGCTCCTCTGTGGCGCGGGCCACTGTCTTTTCACAGCCTCTAAATACGGCTCTCTCTTTCTCCAGACTTGTTATGAGCACTAGGTCTTCTCCATGGAATTACATTCCACTTCTGCTAATGAAGATCACTTGCTCGGTGCTGTTTGAAGGGACCGGTGTAAAAATCTGGCGACTGAGGTGAAAGCGGTGAAAGGGACAAAATGAGAACACACACAGGAGACGTGAGCAGTGATGACAGACTGTGTATTTAATCTGTTTGGAAACACAATAATAGATAAATAAAGTAGAAATTAAATCAAGAAAAACAGAAAGGCCATGTTGACACGGGAAAGAAATAAAGACGGCAATAAAGTGCTGATCACAGTAAAGAGCCGTAATTGGCTAGACATCGTAAAGCACAATGATTGGAGTGAACAAACTACTGTAAAATTAGACTTCTACACTCTAAGAACACGTTTTATAGTCAGTTTGGGTTTAGAAATCTAATTTTCTAGCTGAAAAAACTTCCTGGGCATCATGTGGTTGCACCTGTTCTAGACTCTAGACAGTTTTCCTTTTATGCTTATCTGGTTCGACCAAATTTGAAGTAAGATTAAACAAATGGAATTAGAATGGCTGAACGTCTGCGTTCATGCAGTTATAATGTAATACAGAAATGGAACTAAAATCAAAACTCCTCTGCTTTAAAATCGGATATCTGTATCTGATTACTGCAACTGTTCTTTTGCAACGTTTCCCAGGCAAAGCTTGATCCCTTGTCTATTAACAACCAAATGTAATCCAGGACTAGTCCTAATCTGAAGGAAACGTACCCTTCGGCCTCGTTCACACAGACGTCTGAACCAGGCGTTTTTCTGGAGTTCGTGACTCCAGGTGAGCGCCTATTAAACGCTGCCCGTTTTTCTGCTCATTGAAGCAAATCAGAGCGTCCACACGGGCGTTTAGCACCGGCGTTCGGCCGGCTGCACATTCGGATGGCGTCAAATAAACGTTGCATGCAACGTTTTCTTGCCGTCAAAATCCCAATGAACACGAGGAAAACGTCGCTATGGCGTTTACATGGCGTTCCGTTGACGTTCTGGAGGACCGAATATGTCGCATGATTCTATACCGGCATACTAGTGTAGTTGAACATCGCTGCTGCTGCTGGGTTCACCCTCTTACTGTGCAATGTCAGATCAATGGGACGTTTTTTGTGCATTTTGAAGACATGCGAAGATTTCACCAGAATCATGGGACATATTCGGTCCTCTAGAACGTCAACCGAACGCCATGTAAACACCATAATGACATTTTCCTCGTGTTCATTGGGATTTTGACGCCAAGAAAACGTTGCATGCAACATTTATTTGATGCCATCCGAATGCGCAGCCGGCCGAACGCTGGTGCTGAATGCTTTAATTTGCTTCAATGTGCAGAAAAATGGGCGGCATTCAATAGGCGCTCACCTGGAGTCACGAACGCCAGAAAAACGCCTGGTTCAGACGTCCGTGTGAATGAGGCCTTAGAGTAGGTGAGAGTTAGCAGTTAAGCCACTGGTGCAGTCTGCATGGGACTCACAGAACCTCAACATCTTGCTGATTGCAGGAGTGGGTGGTTAACCAGCACAGTGCAGGCAGGAGTGGGCCAAAACACACACACACGCTAATTAATGAATACCCTAAATATTGTGGCGATCTGGGCCTGTGAAGGGTTAACTGTGGGTTCACAGTTAACCCATGCTCGGGCCAGGGGCTCGTGATGTGCAGGAGGGGCGACGAGCTGCACCTGGGCTCGTTGCCATGGTAACTCCCAGGTTTTTCATGGGTTCTATAAAAGGGGAGCGGCGGTGCCTAGCAGCAATTTTTGGGGCAGATTGGACTGGAGCTAGAGAGAGCAAGAGAGGGAGAGAGTGCGAGCCAGCACGGGGGCAGCTGTGCTGTCTGCTTGGTGCCAAATAAATGTTGTTTCGTTTATTTCGTTTATTATTTCGTTTATTATTTCGTTTATTTTCGTTGTTTCGTTTTCCTCCGAAACGTTGTTTCGTTTCACTGTGTACTAACTGTATATGGTTGAAATGACAATAAAGCCCTTTGAACTTGAACTTGAACTTTGAAACGCCAACAAAGAATTTTCTGAGTGTGTGTGTGTCGCCTTCCTCCACTGTTCGCCACATTGGTGTCAGGAAGAGGAAGGTCGACACACAACACCAGAGCGGAGGAGAGGTGAGCAGCGGTGCTGGGGAGAGGGCCAGAGGCTGGGAATGCCAGGCCCCAGAGAGACTCGCAGTCAGTCAGGCCAAGCCAGACAAGCCCCAAAACAAGCCACCCAGTAAGCCTGCCAAGCGCCAGACAGAGAGACCTGTGAGCGTCGAGGTGAAACCGTGCCGAGAGCCAAACTCGACGAAAGGCAGCGGTGAGCGAAGAGCCGTGAAGAAAGACGGCTGGAAGCCCTGCCAGAGCGTCGAGGAGAAACCGTGCCGAGAACCGGACTCGACAAAGGGCAGCGGCGAGCGGAGAGCCATGAGAGAGACAGCTGGAGGCCCTGCAGAGCGTCGAGGAGAAACCGCGCAGAGGGCGGGACTCAACGAAGGGCAATGAGAGTTGGAGAGGAGGGGCCGAGCGAGAGTTGGAGAGGAGCGGCCGAGTGAGGCGGAGAGCGAGAGGAGGTGCACGAACCGGCAGCTGACACCCAAGCTTCACGCGGGTTGGTGATGAGCTGCAGCGCCAGTCGGGGAGGAGCGGCCGAGTGAGTTGGAGAAGGAGAGAGAGAGGAGGGACGCAAACCGGCAGCTGAGATCCAAGTTTCATGCGGGTTGGCGACGAGCTGCAGCGTCAGTCAGAGAGGAGCGGCCGAGCGAGACGGAGCGAAGAGAGAGAGGGAGCGCATAATGGGAGCTGGGACCTGAGGTGTGTGGGTTGGTGAGTTGCAGCGCGAGACAGACGGAGAGAAGAGAGGCAGCGCAAAAGGGCGGCTGGGGCCCAGGCTGTGTGGGTTGGCGAGTTGCAGGGCGGGTCAGCGAGAGCTGGAGAGGAGCGGCTGAGTGAGGCAGAGAAGGAGAGAGAGAGAGGAGGGGTGCAACCCGGCAGCTGTGACCCAAGCTTTGCGAGCGTCGACAACAAGCTGCAGCGCCAGTCAGAGAGAGAGAGGCTGAGCGAGTCGGAGAAGGAGAGAGAGGGAGAGCATGGAAACCGGCAGCGTGGACCCAGGCTTTACACGGGTCGGCGAGCTGCAGCGTGAGTTGGAGAGAGAGAGAGGCCGAGCGAGTCAGAGGGTGGGGACCGAGCGAGTCGCGTGAGAGAGCTGGAGAGCCCGCCGAGCTGCAGAGCGAGTTGGAGGGAGGAGAGGCCGAGCGATCCGCGAGAGAGAGCTGCGACGCGTTTCAGCAGGGACTGACGAGGAGTGTGGCTGTGGGCAGGAGTTCGCGCCCTGGCCAAGTTTGGGTTTACTGTCCCTCCCGGAAAAAGGGGACAGGGTCCGAGCACGGACCTCTGCAGTGGACTTTGTGCGTGAACCGGGCCGGGGAATGGACACCTGGGGCACTGTGGGTGTAGGGGTGGTTCGGAGAGGGCCCGGGTGAAGAAGACCCACACGGCCAGATTGCCAGGACTGTGAAGGGGTAGGTGAGTGGCTGAGGACGGCTCACGTCCTAGGAAGGGGGCTGTGTGGCTATCTGGCCTGGGCTTCACTGGGGGTCCATGCTCGGGCCAGGGGCGCATGATGTGCGGGAGGGCCGAAGAGCTGCATCTGGGCTCGTCGCCATGGTAACTCCCGGGTTTTTCAGGGGTTCTATAAAAGGGGAGGGGCGGTGCCTAGCAGCAGTTTTTGGGGCAGATTGGACTGGAGCTAGAGAGAGAAAGAGAGGGAGAGAGGGCGAGCCAGCACAGGGGCAGTGTGCCTGCTGCTCCCGTGCTGTGGGGGTATGCTGCGCTGTCTGCTTGGTGCCAAATAAAAGCCAACAAAGAAATCTCTGAGTGTGTGTGTGTCGCCTTCCTCCACTGTTCGCCACAATATAATGATAATCACGTAACAACCATTGCTGTCCGAACAGCTTTTTATTTTCTTTGACAAACGGACAAAAAATGAATCCCACACAGACCTCTATTAGGAAGCATTTCTTTTTGAATTCTGAAGAATACTCCAAACAACCCCTTCAACTCGATTTACCTAGATAAGTCTCACCAGAATGCCATATTTGTAACAGTCAGGCTCATTTAGCAGTGTGGCACCAGGCCTGGCAGAGAAGCCTCCCTCTGGACCTGTTTACCGGAGGGGTTCTCCTCGCCTCCCATCATGGAGCCCAGCGTACCGTGAATGGCAGCACACTTCTCCATCTGCGCCGACACATAGATAGTGACCTCCGAGCCCTCTGCCCTGAGAGGGGCCTCGGCCTGAGAAACGGGCGTGGTCCTCTCACTCACACTCTGAACTGTGATGCTGGACTGTGGATCCCCAAAAAACACACAATATCACATTAACCCTTCAACCACACTTTACTTTTAACTACTGAGTAATTTAAGGTAACTACACTACATGGACACAAGTATTGGGACGCCTGACCCTTACACGAACAGGGACTGTAATGACATTCAAATCCACAGACTCTTCTCAGAAGTCTCCACTCTTTTTGGAAGGCTTTAAACAATACTTTGGAGTTTATTTGGGAATTTGTGCACATAAATTCTGTAGCATTTATGAGGTGAGACACTGGTGTTGGAGGAGAAGGTCTGTGCTGGCAAGTCAAGTTCTTCCACACTGAACACATCCAGCATGTCTTCATGGAGCTGCTTTGTGCTCTGGGACACAGTCCTGCTGGAATAGAAAAGGTTCTTCCCCAAACTGTGTCCACAGAGTTGGAAGCATGGCGTTCTCCAAATTGTCTTGGTATGATGAGCAATAAGACTGCACAAACCCTGTGAAACAGATGTGTCCCAATACTTTTGTCCATATAGTGTATTTAATAATAATGATTAGGAATTGGATTGTATGAATCATTAGTGCAGGGCTATACAAAGTCAGTGCAAGAGTGCCAAGAGCTTAGCATTCACTCTGTTCCAGCAGTGGTCTGAATCATTACCTAGTTATTATACTTCATATTAGGTGACTCAGATGTGGTTGGATAACAAAGGCTGTAACACAGTATGACTGGATTTAAAAATGGCACATATACAGCAGATATTCTCCAGTATCCACTCGTACTTACATTCGCCACAGAGCCGTTGCTCCCTACTAGTGTCTTTTTCTTTCTGGACAGGTTGGGATTCCAGTGACACACCAGACTGTCGTTCTGGACGCTATAGTTTTTGTGACCAATCAGCCAGTAGGTGTTCATTTTACCTTTCCCCTAGAAATTAAAGTAATAATAAATTGTGATTCTAAACTCACTGCAAAATTGTAAAAGGGTGAAAATAAGTTGAAATGTGAATGAATTATTATTAACATAATTAAACATTAATAAATGCTTCATATTTCAAAGTTAAATTCAGCAAAAATTACAAACCTGTTGGGAAATGTTTGTAGTGTATATTATTTAGGATAACTACTGTAAGTTAATAAGCATTTGATTTCTCTAGTGCAGAAAATCCCCTTTAAGATGTTCTATATTTTTATATTGCAGAACTCACTGACCTTCACTTCGATCTCTCCTCTCAACTGAAGCTCGTATGCATTGTCTCTCATTAAAGCCAAGTATGTCGCTGAGCTTGCATGGATCTTCTGAGCTTTAGCAATCATGGATAAAAAGATAAAAAAACATTCAAGTCACAACTGGTTATTGATAATTGAATGATTTGACATAATGATAATGATTTATTTTGAAGCTGGCAAAGTCAAAACAACTGCTACTATATAAACTACAAGATTACGAATAGCTGAAGAGATGAAATTCTATTGCATGGTGTCACGCCGTGGGCCGGCGTAGCCACCTAGCCATGCCATGTTTTTGTTTTTTTGTTTTGTTTGTTTTCTGGTCATGTTTTTCTGTTTGTCTATTATTCCAGCATTGGCTGAAGACCCTTAGTTCTGTTTAAGTCTTGTGTTTTGGTTTATGTCTAGGAGTCTGTGTTCCCCGGTCCTGTTCCTGTTCTGTGTTCCCCCTGGTTCCCAGTGTCAGTCCTGTGTGTTTCCTGTCTGGTCCTGGTCCTCCCTGGTGTTCCCCTGTAGACCCACTAGGGGTCTCCCTTGTCCTGTCTGGCCCTTGTGTTTAATCTTGTGATCCTTATCACCTGATGTGTGATCCTGTGTGATTCCCTCCTGTTTCCTATTGGTTCTTGTCCGTGTCTGTTCTGTTTAAATGTTTGCACTGTGTCTTGTGAAGAAACTGTGGTATTGTATTGTCACAGCATGTCTGTCTCTGTGTCAGCCCCATTCCCCTCTTGTATGTGAGTACTCCTAGCAAGTCATTGAATTCTGTTTTGCTTTGCATGGCCCTTGCGCCAGTATACTTTCAATGAATAAAAAAACCTCCCCGGCTTCAGACTTCAGCTCCAGGGTGGGAAGAAGTGACTCCCCGGCTTCAGAAGTCAGCACCAGGGTCAAGAGCAAATAGACAGGAAGTTTCGGAGGTCTTGGCAAAAGAGGAAGACCTAGAATATTTTGATCTGGTGGGGTTCCTGCTGAGCCTCCCTGTGGACACCACCCTGGGAGAGGAGCTGAGTGACACGCCTGTGGACTCTGAAGACAATGAGTCGTCGTTTCAGAGTAGCCAGCCCCCATGGGAGCAGTCCCGTGACTGAGAAACGCACCGTAACCTCTCACCTGAAGTGGAGCGGGAAGTCCACGAGTGGAATGCGGCCCAGAGAGCCTGGGCGCTGCAGTATGCGGACGAGGACCCACCGGAGGTGGAGACTCGCAAGTGGCGTGAGGACGCGACTGCCTGGGCAAAGAGTTGGGGCGCGGATGACTCGGACGACAAGGATTTATTCAAGAGCAGCCAGCCTCCCTGGGAATTGCCATGGGACAGACTCGCATGGTGATCCGGGGATGAGAGCACCACGAAATAACCCCCTCCCAGTCCACCCACCAAAAAAGAAGAAGAAAAAGAAGCCAGGGCTCAAAGCCCAGAGCAACCAGTTTTCTCCCAGACCAGAGGTGGTGATAGAGAGCAAGGCCCGGCTAGATAGAGTCCCGAAAGAAGCCCCATCCCTAGAAGTAAACACAAGGGTAGCGGACCCTTTTGCTCCAGACGTGCCTATAGATGAAGCCACCCTGTTTTCTATCGTCTCTTTGCTCCTGGCCACTTGTTACCCTCCCTCCGTCAGCCTAGAAACTCCATTAGTGCCTCTTCCAGCTACTGAAGTAGCTTCCCCGGCTAACTTAGCAGTCATTAATAGCTCGGCTCCTGCTCAGTCACCCCCTTCCCCCTCGGTTCCAGTGTCCTCAGCTCATCTCGACACGGCCCCGGCTCGCTCGATTTCTGCTTGTGAGCTCCCTGTCCCCTCGGCTCCTGTTCGCTCAAGGCCTGCTAGCCAAGCTCCAGTTAGCTTAGCCATGGTTAGCTCGGCTCTGGCACGCTTGATCCCTGTCCCCTCGGCTCCAGTTCGTTCAGGGCCTGTTAGCCAAGCTCCAGTTAGCTTAGCCACGATTAGCTCGGCTCCGGCCCGCTCGATCCCTGTCCCCTCAGCTCCAGTTCGCTCAGGGCCTGTTAGCCAAGTCCCAGTTAGCTTAGCTACTGTTAGCTCGGCTCTGGCCCGCTCGACCCTGGCCCCCTCGGTTCCCGTTCGCTCAGAGCATCTCGAACCAGCTCCGGCTCACTTGGATCCAGTTCGTTCATCACCAGTTCCCTCGGCTAAGGTTCGCTCAGATCCTGACAGCCTAGCTCCAGCTGACTACTCTCCCTCTCGTGACCCACACAGTAAGGCCCCTGTTTATCTCAGTACTCCCCCTGCTAAGCTGGATATAGGGTCCCCAGGCCCAAATGACGGGCCCGTGAGCGTTCGTTCCCCGTCTAGCCTCGCATCATGTTTCCCCGGCTCTTTAGCTTAGCTCTAGTTAGCTCGGCTGCTAGTGGGGAGGCCACGGTTAACTCAGCTTTGACTCGTTCGCACCCGGTCCCCTCGGTTTCAGTTCACGGAGCTCTGTCCGACCCTGTCCCGGCTCGCTCACTCCCTGTCCGATCGCACCCTTTCCCTTCGGATCTGTTTTGTTCAAGTCCCAAGACCCTAGCACCAGCAAGCTTAACCCCTGTTATTAGTGTTAGCACCTCGACTAACCCGGCTCCGGGTTTCTCCAGCTGATGTAGCGAGCCTGTAGCTCCCAGTTCTCCAGCCAAACTAGCACCAAGATCCCCCAGCCCGAACCTCGGGCCTGTTATGAGCTTTAGCTCCCTGGCTAGTTTAGCCTTTAGCCTCCCCGGCTCAGTCAGTGAGCCTGTACTCCTCAGTTCCCTTGCTGGCATAGCAACTGGCAGCCCCAGCCGTGTAGCAAGCCAGGGTCCTTTAGTACCCCCTTCTGAGTCCTTTTCATTCTTTATTAACCTATTAATTTTCTTTTCCCAGTCCCTGTTACCCCTGGTCTGCTCCAAGGAGCCCATGCCGCTGCCCGAGGCCAACACAGAGAGCCCAGAGCTAGCGCCACAGCCCAAGGCCAAGACAAAGAGCCCGGAGCGAGGACCACAGCTGATGGTCAAGGCCAAGAACCCTGAGCCTGAACCACAGTCGGTGACCAAGACAAACACCCGGAGCTGATGCTACAGCTCGCGGCCAAGACCCAGATTTCGGGAACCAGCATCGCCGTCTGCGACTCTGCTGGAGAGCCACGAGCCAGCATCACCGTCCGTGCCTCTACGGGAGAGCCACCAAAACCCCCAAGTCTGATTCACAGCCCGTGGCGAAGGCAAAAAACCCGGAGCTGACGTCTCAACTCACAGCCAAGACCCAGAGGCTGGAACCTACACTGCCGTCAGTGAATTTTCTGGACAATCACAAACCAGCATCGTCGTCCGTGACTCAACCAGAAAGCCACAAGTCGGCGTTGCAGCCCCTGGTCCAGTCCAAGGACCTCGAATCAGAGTTGCATCTTGTGGACCCGTCCAAGAACCCTGAGTCAATGTTGCAGCTCACTGTCCAACCCGCAAACTTCAAGCAGCTGTTGCAGTCTGCATCCAGACTGGAGGGGTTTGTGACACATGGACAGAACTGTTGTTAGCATTTCTGCTAGGGATTTGGCATTAGATTTTTAAACAAAGGATATCACTCTCGTCAATACACAATATAAAATGAATGTCAGTATAATTTATTGTCTAATAGGGCTGTAACGGTACATGTATTCGTACCGAACCATCACGGTACATGGGTCACAGTTCGGTACATGATGTCTTTCGGAGAATACACGGTACGACGGAGAAGATGTGATTGAAGTAATATGGAATCGCAAAGTGACCAAAAAGCGCAAGTAAATCATAAACCTGGGTCGTAGTGTGGTGCAATAGTGCCACCTATTGGCGTGACACTTCTGCTGCCTTACACATACTTGAAAATATGTGAGCTGTACCGAACCGTGACCCCAAAACCGAGGTACGTACCAAACCATGACATCTGTGTACCGTTACACCCCTATTATCTATCTATGATAGTTTATAACTATGTAATTACATTTAAATGGTACAACAGAAGAATATGTGTGGCTTAAAATACTCTCTATGCTGTTTAATACCTAACTATAACAACTTCACATGTACAAGGCATAAGGTGTAGTGAATGTCCTCAGATATCTTCTGAATATAAATGCACATGGACTATCAAATGGTGGTTCATACCCTGTTAAAAGAGACCACAGATGCTCTGGTGATGGACTAAGAGCAAATAAAGAACAGTGCAGGCGTGACTTAAATGGCCGTCTGTCTCTATGGTGATGTAGTGACTGAAAATATTCATGAACGCCAGAGCTGCAAAAATCATGCCGAAATCAGACACATCCCTCCAGGCAGGAGCATGACAGAGCAAATTTCCCACTTGTGGTACTAATAAAGGTTCATCTTATCTTAATCGATTGTGAAATCACATGAATACAGGAAATCATTAAGACTTTACATGTGGTTGAAAATCTAACATTTTATGGACTGTCAGTGTCACTGTATTTTCTTAAATGCTCGGATGGCCGCCACTTTTCAGTTGTGTGATTCTGTTTTTCTGTTCATGTTCTGGGTCTTTTATTTTGATGTGTCTGTCTGTTTAGTTCATGTATCACGTGCTTTAGTTTTCAGCTGTTTCTTTTCATGTTACTTTGAGTCCCAGCTGGTTTGTGTCTTCCCCTGATCACTGCCTGTATGTAAGCCCCGTTTTGTCTTACCCTCGTCTTACCCTTGTTTGTAACCGCATCTCGCTTTCACGTTCATGTTCTAGTAACGGCCACTGAGCCTGGTTTGTTTTCTTGTCTCGTTTGCTTCGAATAAAGACCACAGAAATGGATTCACGTTCTCACGTCTGGTCCATACTCAGAGGAAGCTCTCGACGTGACAACACTACAAAACACCCACCTCCCCCTACCTCACCCCTACCCCCTGGAAAACTCAGAATTTAATAACCAGTTAAAATATCACAAATTCTGTAAAACACATGACACTCTCTCTCTCAGTTTTTTATGCTGCTACTAACCGCACAGTCACATTTATTGTTTTTAAATTGCACATATTTATTTATTGATGTCCTGGATTCTCTTGCACATTTGCACTCTTGCACATCTCTGCTGCTAAACTACAGTCCTGGTCAAATACTGGACTTATCCTCAATGTAGCCACTGTTATTTGCACTATACATTGTCTTGTCTTTGACTCATTTAATGGTATTGTTGCTCGTTTAGGGCTCTTGCTCTGTCCTGTTTTGCACTTGTGTTGCTGGTCCTGGAGGAACGTTGTTTCATTCTTACTATGTACTGTGTAAATGGTAGAAATGACAATAAAATCTACTTGACTTGATTTGAAGTTACAGACACATACGCAGACTAGTTGACTCCATTCGGGAAGCCGTGTTGACAGTGTCTCCAAACAGGCAGTACCTGGGCATCTTGTAGCCCACAATACCAGCCACACATGGACCTGTGGAAAAACAGACATGTACAGTTCCTCTAAAATGTATTCAAAAACCTGAATACTCTCAAAAACATAGGAATATCCTGTTAATGGGTGCCTCCCCAGTGACAGTATATCACTAGTGTAATGCTGTGGTACCCCAATCGTACCTTCAGTACATTTACATTTACAGCATTTATCAGACGCTTAAAAGCGACTTCCATTCCCTACCTACAGGGGGCAGCCTCTCCCTGGAGAAACTGGGAGTTAAAAATGTCTTGCTCAAGGACCCAGTGGTGGTCTGCTGAAGGTAGGATTCGAACCTATGACATCTTGATCCAGAGGCAAGTATCCTACCACTAGGCCACCGCCACCCCACAGTACCTTTAGATAGGGGCATAATAATATATTATATTTTATTGCAACTATATATTTTGTTCCTACAACTTTACATCGACTCAGTGTTGACTACAAGCCTTTTTCTTTTATTTTTCCACTTAAAAAACTTATGAAAAAAGAGACAAATATACCTCTTTCCCCTTGGTATGTGAATGTCGTACACATTTAAAACCTTTGCAATCGAACTTAAAGGACCGTGTTGTACATTGTAGAAGGTACATGTAGATTCTTTATACTGTCACGAACAAAATTGTATTGCTATAGTATCTTTTTGAGTGTATGCCATGAATGTAGAACTTACATTGGTTATATTAATAACTGGTATAACACTACGGATGTAGTGTAATAGATATTATTAATTTATAACATGTCACTGTCCTAACAAAATCTCTATAACACATCACTTTGTAAGATAAGACTGTAATGTTCGCTAATGTAACAAGATGTTATTCCCAGTGTTTTACAGTCATTTACATTTTTCATGCAGTTTATGGTTACAGACATGTTTGTAACCACAAACCCTCGGTTTACTCTTCAGTTATAAGTCATATGCTGTAGATTGCATCTCCACATACAGGTTCCTCAAAGTTAGAAATGTTAAACAGCATGGAAGTCGTGGAAAAGATAACTCTGTACTCTGGACCACACAAACCTGTGTGGATCCCTGCACGGAGCTGAAGGCGCTTGTTGGCCATGTGGGGGATGGAAACCTGTCTCACAGCCGCCACCAGATCCAGAGACATTTTAGCGATCTCGTCCGCATGCTTATCCCCATTTCTCTCTGGAAGCCCACTCACCACCATGTATGCATCACCGATAGTCTCCACCTGATTCAGAGAAATCACCACAGGTAGCACCAGCCTCGCTGGGCATCGATAGGTCTATTTTGGGGGGTCTGAAGCCCCACCCCCAAAAAAATGATCCCAAGCCACCCTAAATATATAGTCATTATTCTACTATTTTTAAATTATATATCCAAACATTTCATAC
>JBBPDH010230493.1:0-12256 GCA_037974565.1 Clupeocharax schoutedeni | reverse complement strand
ATCAAAAACATCCCGATGGAGCCCAGAAGAGGCGAGACCCTTCCAGCACACCCACTCCGTCTGTGTTTCTGAAAAGGATTGCGGCAAGGTTTCAGGCTATTCTTGAGTGGAGCCAAGTAAAACTTTTCATATTAAATTTGATTTCATAAAAATAAATAATTTCATAGTTTTGTACCAGATTTAATCTTTGAACCATGAATGTTAATCTATGCAATTGCGAGGCTTGACTTTAATGAGGTAAGTGCACACAGTCCCCATCAATAATGGAAATCAATATTACATAAATACTAATTTCTTCAGTTTTTTTATATATTTTTTTGTTTAGGCCAAAATAAAAAAGAAAATCAGTTTGGTGCATGTAGACTAAAGCTATGAAGATGCCTGTGGACGAGTGGGTGAAAAAACACTGTGCAAGAAGGCCCAACACTGTTCTGTGTTCCATTCAGGCTTTTCATGCACAACATCACGGTCCCTGTCATTCTCTCGGGTTATTACAGACCTCCTGAAAGGTCAGTGATGATATCATGAGAATGAAGAAGTGTGGACTATAGCAACGAAGCCACAACTTTCCCCGTTGGATTAAAAAAAAAAAACATATACCTGAATCACATTGTATCTGAGAGCACAAAAGACATGAGGTCCTGGCACAGCAAAAAAAACCCACATTTGTACAGTACACTAGGAGGATTCAGTATCAAAACCATGTCACTTTCTCACCCTCAGATTCTTGGCTTTGACACTTTCCGCTAGTTTATCGCCCTGCTTTTCTCTGTATGGTCGTTGGCAGAGTCTTGGTCATTTGTTTGTTCCCATGGGAACCATCCTATCAACAGCAGGCATGCTCAAACAGGCCGGCTGAACTAACCATTGGAACTAAAGAAAAAGCTTCAAAGTTTAGGCTAGCCTGTAAAAGAGAGGCAAGACAAAGCTAGAGTCTGAGGGAACGTTGTCATGAAGCCCTCCCTGGACACCCATGTGCAGCAGTTAATGAAGAATAAGCCTCGCAGTAACAGGAATGGAACAGAATCACACCAGTTTAGCTGAGACTAATGGCTCAATCGAGCAAACTGATCAAGTTATGAAATTAAGGGCTTGCCAAACTAGCAAGTGATCCCAGATGACAGTTTTCAGTGGGGTTTCCAGTGCCCTGGCCTTAGCTGTGCAGCTGAATACTGGAGCTCTAGCTGGTGTCAGCTCACACAAAAGATGAGCTGGTAGCTCTTTATTTGCTTTGGCATAGCTCCATATGTACCAATCCCGGGAATAAAAGTATCCCAGAGGAGAATGGAAAGGATTGGGGAGCAAGAGGCAGACGAGGGGATCAGAAAACATGCCCCAGACAAACACCCGAGAGTACTAACCCCCGCTCGCCCAAAGGAAAGGTTTTTAAACCTGAGGGCATGCCATGAAATCCTCCTAACACAGGCACGGGCAAACGACCCAGCTTCCCACGGAGATCTACAGTAGGAGCACTCTCCAAACACAGACCCGCATAATGGGAAAAAATCTGCGAGCCCTGTTTGCACTACGAGGGGTGCGGGAGCCGGTAAGAACTCAGAGAAGTAGACGGAAAGAGACCAGACACCTTGCACCGACTTGAGAAAAGCTAACAAATCAGCCATGTTTGAATACTACACCATTTCAAACTCTTTTCAATTCCAATTTCTTATTGAAAAATAAGACAAGCATATGAGGAGAAATGTCCTTTTTCATACAGTCAAAAGAAGAAACAATCTGATCCAATAAATTATCCAATATTTTAATACAGACCTACGTTTCGCTCTGAGATAGTCCTGTGCTCGATTCATCATAAAGTTACTATACTTAGCTTGGGTTTCCAGCTAATTCCCAGAGGACAGCATGGGTATGATCATAGAGACAGCGGAGCAGCACTGCTGTCTGAACTAAATCAAATGTCCTTAACCTAAATAGTTAGTAGACTGGTCACCAGTCTCTTTCCTGACAAGCAATCTATGGTCATATGCAAAAGTACGACAGCTTCCATGTTTTAATCATTGTTTTTTGTTATGCGGCAGTGAACATTGAGAGTTAGCAGCCCAACCAGAATCCACTATTTTATCAGTACCATTCATGTAATTATTATTGTAATGCAATATATTTTTTTAAATCCCATTTTACTTGAGAAATTTATGAAATTGAGTTCCGAAAATTTCTCAGCGTGGCACACATGTTGCTCAGAAAATAAAAACAGCTACAGAAAATATGGGTCAAAATATCTTTCCAAAGGAGCCACACATTCAGGAGAAAACCAACAGAAAGGTGAATATCCACGCAAACCACCACCTAGTACGGCATGCAGAAGTTTCTACAAACTAATTGGGCCTGAATTTTGGTTGGTGGACCACTCATGGACCTCAACAAAAGCTCTCATTGCCCCCCCAAAAAGAGGTGCCAAAACTTCTCTGTAGAAAGTTTTGTTATACCATTCCCAACTGCTCCCACTGGCTGACACTGATTTTTCAAAGGGTTTCTTCCCAGCTAGATACATAAAGCTGGTAATTCTATCTTAAATATCTCCAAGTAGATGGCTGAAGACCACTGACCCAGCACAATTAAAGAGGATTTAATTATCAAGAAATGATTTACTGTAGTAACCAACTGTTCATTAGCATATTCAGAGCTTTTCTTGGCTATTAAATCACATGTCTATTTCGAAAACGTTCTCATAATACAGTTTAATTACATTATTTCCTCAAGAGAGGCATTTCAAATTTTCTCCCTCTTCACGGAATCTTACCAACTTATTGGAATCCAATTTATTTGAAATATACTTGGGCAACTGCCCAGACGGAGAGACAGAAAGAGAGAGGGAGAGAGGAAAGAAGAACAAAAGAAGAGGAAACAGCTGTTTCTCATATAGAGGCAATGTAGGAATGATCCTGGTCTTAGCCACCCCCCCATTCCAGGCCTTGTTTGTGGCTCACATTACCCTCACTTTAGGGTAACTTTGAGTCCAATCTGTCAGAATCAGTAACAAAAAGTCAGGATAGGTACGTGGAACTGTAACTACAATCTTCCATCTAATCAATGGAAACCCCCTGCAAGCTCTTGCAGCATTCACTTCTGCTCAGATAAGAACTTCTGCACAACCAGGGAGAATACATTTTTTTCAAAAATAAATAAAACCAGTTTCTGCTTCGGATGTCAGGGTGCCTCAAGGTTGAGACGACAACCATTCTCTTCCACCTATGGACCATTATCTGGTTCAGGGCAGATCCAAAGGTACTTCACATGAAAGCTATTAGCATGTGCTTTTATGGCTAGCATTGGCATGAATAATACCTCTGCTGAAGAAGCACTCTAAGCAGTTTTTCCCTATTTGGACAGGAGATGGCTGCGGGCTGTCAAATCCAGTCAGGAAATTCAGGATACGCACATGGAATGGGAATTACATTGTTCCACTCCATCAACAGAAACCCCCTGAAAGCTCTCCCAGAAGCCGCCTCCATTTAGCTAACTCTTGTCCAAACTAAGAGACCCGTTTCTGCCAAGGGAGTCAAGGCCTTTCCGGGTCAGGCTCTTCGTATTCTTTCACCTATGTGTCATTTTCTGGTTCAGTGCAGATCCAAAGGTATTTCTCGCATAAGTCGTTAGCATATGTGTTTACGGCTAGCATTAGCATACATAATAGCGCTTCTGCAGGGCTCAAAGCCATCAAGACCTCAGCTTTGCATGAAATAGTACAGTGCTGTCCTCCTTGACCCATTCCTTTAAGAGCCGCTTCGAAAACATCTTGAAAATGATGGCACTGACCATGTGAGGACTTTCACAGATAATAGGGAGAGAAACCAATGACTACCTCTATCAGTGTGAATGAGAAATGAGGTCAATCAGTCAATTGGGAAACAATGAACCGGTCATACAGATAAAGCACTCCTTTAACCAAACGGGAGGAGCTTAAATTCAATCACTGGCGGCATTTGTGTTAACGGCATTTTAGTAGGAAAGAAGATTTTAAGTCAAGCTCAGGTAATATTTACATTCATATCATCTTGTATATAAGATATGCATGTGAATAACTTTCAATTCTATCAGATTTCCAAAGCTTAAGCTACAGTGGAAGAGTAATGAAAGGGCAGGGAAAGAAGAGCCAGAAGCAACTGGGAGGGCAAGAGGTTTATGAACATGGTAGGGGTGAATGGGTTAAATGCTTCAACTTCATGCATCATGCAAGCTTGTAAAAAGGTCCAGATCTCTGGGGCGAACGCATTTCAATGGATTTGAGAAGAAGGGGCTCAAGGCTAATAACTGCAGATTATTCCGTATCCATCTGAGCCGGTAGAGCACTTCTCCGCAAGCTCAGAGCAAAATCTGCTGCACGTTGCAGGAGGCATTACCTCATTCACTCAGAGCTAGTGTCACAACAGCACTTGCCCCCATGTCACATTGTGTAATTTTCCACAAGTATGGGTTCTCCCGCGTGAAACTGAGCGTTCTCATAAACCAGAGGACCACAGTAATGGAGGATTATGCAACGCACTCAAAACACCTCTGGAACCGTGGAGCCCATTATGGCTCGGCAGGCACACGTGCCGGGCACTTAGCATTCTCACTCATTCAGCATTACAAAGCCATCATTAGTGAGCAACAGCGGTTCACACGGGCTTTTATTACTCATTAAAAATCAGTATAAAAAGGGGAGGTGGAAAGTGATGAATCAGGGTTCCAACATACGCAATAAATTAAATAAAATGCAATAAAAAAGAGAGAGCAAAAGAAGGACAGAAAGAAAGAACTGTATGATATGATCAATACAGAACAAGCATAATCTATGCAAAACTCTGATTTGAACTGAAAACAGAAGAAGTGAGAAAGAAATGTGCAGTGCAGTAAACAATGGACAAAAGTAACCAGTATACAATTTGGATCATAAGTGAAAGAAAGAACGAAAGAAAGAACGAAAGAAAGAAAGAAAGAAAAAGAAAAAGAAAGAAAGAAAATCAAAATATCCTGTTTACTTCAGTAATCCACTACTATTCGTAGGGTTATGCTCCAAGAGCACCCATGTCAAGTGAAAAAACATGTTGTTGAGTTTTGGTAAAAAAATTTTTTTAAAAAAGCCTAAAAAGCCCATTTTTATAGCCTTAAATATGTCCCCAAATCTGCTCCCAGAACACATTAACTTCATTTTAATCTCAGTTTAATGCATTTCCCTTAAATAAAATGTAAAGGTAAATAAAATCAGAATCAGAAAACTTTATTGTTAAAAAAAGTTAGCATTAGCAGTTAGCATTAACAGCGAGCAAACATTCCTACACAAAAGAAAATTTGAAATAATTCTCTCTACACACAGGTTTAGACAGAGCACAGCTTACTAATACTAAATAAACTGACATAACTGTTAAAAATGGGGGTGCGGGGGGTTGTTAATACAGTTCGGCTCTCATAAATCCAGGTTAAGACTAAATCCGCGAATGCTGATCCGCATAAAACTGAAGGGGTTACTGTATATAACTATGTACCGCTGAACTTTGTATGCAAGTCCTGTTCTCCATGTTGCTTTTTTCATGTTTCAAAAGAATTCCCCATAAAATGTACAATGTTGCTCTTCTTTGTGCTGGCCAAAGCACAGTGGGTGGAAAACCTCTGAGGCCCTCACCTCCACGCCTGCCCAAAATCACCCCCGGCCGAGTGAATTAAAACCAGGCTGATTAGGAAATTAATGGTCCAGCTGAGCAGCCTTGACATTTGTCTCCACACGTGACCAGCTCACTTTGAGCTTTATCGCGGCTCATCAGGCAGGAGGCCACATGAAACGCCTGGAGTATCCTTCAAACCTTCAAACCTTCAAAGGCCAGCTTCAAAGACTCGGCGCTCAGTGACGAGGCCATTCGCTTTGTGAAAAAAAACCCTGTTCCTTTTAGACGTGGTTTTATATGACAGAGTAACGGTGTAAAAGCCAGGAGAAACATAGTAGCAGCTGCGGTGTGAATGAGGGAGACCGGGCCTGATTAAAACCCCAATTGGACTTACTGGACTGTTGCCATGGAAGCAAGCCAGAAGGCAAAAAAAAGGAGGAGACAAATAAATGAAACAAACCAGAGGCAAAACTCAGGATCCTCGAAAGAGCCCAATTAAAAGTTCTCTAAACAAATTATTTAATTATTGCTAAAATATGTAAACATCCCTAGACATATTCCCAGCACACCAACATCCCATTTTCTTAGGCTGTTACATTATCAAGAGCATGTACGCCATATACATTAATGTCTATAAACACACACTAATGCACAAACACAATCTCCCTTTTGCCTACTCTTTAGTGCTGGCTGGGAGAAGCACAATAGCTTCATTGTGAAAGCTCAGCAGGAATATGTAAGAAGAGAAAGATGGCAGGATAGTTATGTTAGTCTGAGGGAATCGCTGACTGCGTGTTTAAAAGGTCACCTTGAGGGAAAAGACAAGAAGCCATGGACTTCTTGCGGCAATAAAAGAGATGAGTGTGTGATTGTGCATGTGTGAGAGCCTCAGATTAATATATATATCGTTGACAGGCCTCTCGAAACCGAAAGCCTTGATCCTGACACATTGGCCTAGGCCACAGTGAGAGTGTGTTAATGTGAATACATGATCAGATCCTGCAGGTCCATGTATCTGAATGGAGCACAATCCTCCTCAGTCATCGTTTAAATCATGAACAACTCAAAAACCTTCAGCAAGATCAGAGCGAGAAATGGTCCTAATGATTAACAATGAGTTGTTGCTGTATGAGGTCCAGTCAAACTCCAGGACCACGGAGCAACACAAGAACAAAAACAGACCCAGGAAGAACAAAAACTGAAACACCACAAGGCTATACAAGAGCGAACAGGACAAAATACAGAGTGCAAAGACAGCAAGAGAGAGAGAGAGCAAGAAAAACACAAGAGCAACATTCAGTGTAGTCCACATTTGAATAAATACAACATTATGATACTACGACAGATACTGCATTCCAGCAGCAGGATCATTAGTGTGCAAAAATGGAGCATGGTGTGCAAGAATGTATTGTCTACTAAGGGATTAAGTGGGCTATCCATGGTGCACATACATGCCATTTTGCAGCAACCTTTGCAAAACCTTCATAAGTAATTTGGAAAAATTCCATTCAACTGAATGGGCGATTGGAGAATGGCTGTAGGGCTTTAGTTTTGTATACGTAAAATATATCACACCGAGTTCCTAAGTGAAAAACACCAAGCACTGTTAATCGAAAACCAGGCAGGTTTCACACCCGTGAACTTTCCGACATGTTGACGCTCTTCACCCGATCCATCGTAACAGTGCAACCTTTACAACGCAATCATTTCTAATGAAGTCACTCTTCAATGAAGTGTTTTCACAAAAACGAGTTGTGCTCTGATGTTTCTCATTGAGTTGAATGAGATTGGCATTCTGCAGAGCGTGTCCATCTCGCTACAAAAGAGTGCGGCGGAGAATGGACAGCTGAATGCAGGCAAACTGTTTGAAGATGACGGCTCCGGCTTTCATAGAGATAAACATGCATAATGCTGGAGAACATGAAGGACAGAAATGTGTGAACAGCCAGGAGAAAGATGGCAGCTATACTGAAGGGCCGATATTGCTTTTGACAGTGTTTGCAGATAAGTAATCCGTTCGTATTGTTGTTCGTGAACATTTTAACCTCCAGTTTATTTTTTAACCTCCTGCTTATTCCACAGCCATAAAGCCAACAGCAGGTTATGTTTGAGAAGAATACGCTGTCCAACCTATTTTAAGACTGACCACAACAGCACAAAGCAGGTCAGAAACAAAGGGTGGAATATATTTGAAGACAAGGCTCTTACCTGGAAAACGTATTTCTGGCATAGTGCATGATGCTGTCAAAGTCATAGACTTCCCCCAGAGAGTCTACTTCGCCAGGCTCCATCTTCAGGAAGTTGTACTCCTGTCCTATGTGGTTAAACCAAAGAAACACTGGATGAGGCCTAGTGCTCAGGGAAGGAAACCGTACTGAAAAATCCTACTGAAGCTCCCGCAGTGACATTGCACTTAAACACAATTGAACCGTGAAACGTGAATAAATGATCTATTGTGTATCAGAGAAATTATTCAAGCAATCACTCTGAGAAAAAACATTACTTTACCTTGAAAGTTCACTTAAATTTGTTAAATTAGCTTGGTAACACAACCACACATCACATAGTCAACAACTTCACACTCAATAAGGAGCTGTCAAGTTTGTTTATTTCACAAAATTAGATCATTTCTAAAAAACAATATTGATAATTAAATAAAAAAACAATAGAATATACTAATGATTAACTATGATTAATTAGCCAGCAGGGCTCAAGTTGGAGTAAAGTTTTTTAAAAAGTAGATGATGCTTGAACTGTCTTGTGAAACTCTTTTCATATCTCTTCGGTCATAATATTTAAAAAAAAAAAATAATACATTAGCTGAACCAGCTAGCCAACAGAGGGACCTGTATAGCACAGAAGCAACACCTTCATACTGAATAAAACTGTCAAGCTTTAACAAAGAAAATTAATAATAACAAAAGAAGCACATGTACCACTGTTAGCATAAAAAAACTCACATCTAAACATCCAGCCTCAGATGACTGGCTAAGTTAATAGAAAATAACTAAATGTTAATTGTAAAAAATGATAAAGTGTTGATTCACAATTGTGTTAGTTACACTTTATAAAAACCCAATTACCTTACCTTGAATGCTGGCTAACATTAGCTAAACTAGCTAGCTAACACACGGAACAGCTTTAATCTGAAAAAAGAGCTATCATGTTTGTTTACATTAAAAAGAATGAAAGAAAAGTAAAGAGAAAAAACTCTTATTATGTTTAGTCAACCTGGTAACCACGAGCTAGGACCTAGCAACAAGGGTTCGTCCCCCTTTTCGCCACTCGTGTGAAAACAGCTAGCTACGTTCAATCCTTTGGTTAAAATAAACACATTAGATACAATAAGTTCTTTGATCATTATATTCAAAAAGTACAATTAAAGGGAAAAATCTATTATTGCAATGGGAGAAGTACATTCCAGTTCTTTTGAGTTTATACAAGAACCTTAGAGAATGCCAGATCAAGGAATAAGAGTAACATTTACTACTAGCTCAAATCCATTCATGGGTTCCTCAGTGACATCAATGGCAATTACAAAATGTACCTCTCGTCATGTTCACTGGGATTTTGTGCGGAACAAAGCAATGTATTAATGGTGAGATGTTTATCAATCTCGCATTGCAACCACATATGGAAGCCCACAGAAACCAAATGGCCATTTTTATTTCCTACAATATATATATATACACTCAGTTAATCTCAAACACATCTGTTCCAATCCCAAACTACACTGAAGAGTGCAAAGACAGTAAGAGCGAGCTACAAAACAAGGTCAGCAAAGCATTTAGTGTAGTTGACGTTTGAATAAATCTAATATTTAAATACTATGGCATATAATGTATACTAGCGGTACTCTGCGCACAAATGTATTGTTTATCAGTGGAAAAATCCCATTGAACTGAATGGCCGATAGCAGAATGACTGTAGTGCAATATCTACCCAGTTAAGCTTAAACACATCTGTTCCAATCCCAAAACTACACTGAAGAGTTTCCTCTGTACTGCAACCATGACTCACACACCCTTAAAAAAAAGGTCCCACCTTAAAATTACGGTCAGAAATGTTGGCACGATGCAGCAGCCAAGGATTCATGAATGAGCTGTTACTCAACCACGTAATCATGAGTAGTAGGTTATTAGGCCGTGGCAGGTAGGTTCCAACATTAGAATAGGGATTTTTGGCCCGTCTTCTCAAATACCAGGATTAAAGTAGACTGAGAAACAGGCACATGGCTGGAATTGTCCTGATCGCTTGCCAAGAATGTGTCTTGTAAAGGTAGCCGTGTTATCCCAGGCCTGCGGGGCAGCAGCTGGTGAAACGCTGCCGGGAGAAAAACTCCACAAAACGTAACTGTTTTGTTCTTTAAAAGATTAAAAGGTTCTCCGAGTCTAAAAGGGCCAACATTCATAACAAATTTGTAATTTTTTCCCCTCTAAAGTCCATTTATAATAAAAACAACCTCTGTGCTGATTGGCTCCTCCTTTAGAAAGCAATCAAGGTTAAACTGTACAGGAGCAGCTCGAACTGAAATCCTAAAAAAAAAATGTTTTTTTTAATTATGTTCAGCAGCTTTGATAACGCTGATGCTAAAACACTCCAAATTGCTGCAGACAGATAAATCAGCGGGAGGCAAATGGTTTATGGTTGTGACATCACAACCCTTATTTATCCAACTTAGTTCGCATAGTGGGACTGTCTTGTTTGGAGGTGTAAATACCCTAAACGCAGTTTGGGGTTTTTTGGTAAAGTTTGTTTTTTAAATGGTATGGCAGTAGCTCAGCTGTGATCAGAAGGTTGTGGGTTTGAATCCCAAAAGTGCTAGGGTCATCACTGAGGTAGCCTTAAGCAAGGTGCCGACCACACACACTGCTCCCTTGTTCAGTTGGTAAATGGGTTAAATTCAAGGAAAGAACTTGACTGTGCTGTGCTGTGTTCAGGCGTGACTATAAAAGGCCACTTTGGTTTTAGTTTACGATTTCATTCTTGCTGAAGCAGACTTCCGTAGTCGGGTCGAGCTCTTACCTGGCTGGATGTTGTCCCGTATGATGCTGACGTGGTCGTCTCGGTCGGGCCGCGTGTGCTCATGCCAGAAGCCAATCACATGACCGAGCTCATGCACCACGATTCCAAACTTGTCACAGTTTTTTCCAATAGATATGGCCTGGGGGCCCCCGCCCCTGCGGCCCACGTACGAGCAACACCTAGGAGGAAAGGCGCGTTGTTACCATCCACTTCATCATCATCATCATCATCATCACCACACATTTACATCTAAGAACTTGTCGGGTCATCCTCTCATCACTACAAAACCAAACTCCTTAATTTTATCCCATAAAATATTTATCTTAATTTCCCATAGAGAAAATGCAAAGATTAAGGTGATTAAGAGATAAAACCCTTTACTTTTTCAAATTTGCCCCTTAAATAATAGAACCTCCTGAATTAACACCTTAAATTAAAGATGAAGGGGTTTCACACTTCGTTAAATCTAATTTTAAGGTCAAATTAAGCAGCTGGTTTCACATATTAACGGCATATTAATTCAAATGAAGTGTTTTGGTGTATTTTCAGGGCTAAATGAAGGTTTCAGCACATTTTAAGTAGATTGTGTTTCATAGTGAATACTCAACCATCTGCCCATTCCATGTTTGGGGATGACCAGCTTTTCAAGAACTTTTAAATACAAATAATAAACGTTCTGTTATTTTGTGATAAAGGTAAATTCCACGCTCCCTGTGATGATGTCAGCGCTCAACACCACTAAAATCTTTCAGGTTTTTAAGGCGAGAAGAGCTTCGAACTGTGCTTTTAACAACAGTTTGGAAAATAAAACTACTTAAAGAAGACATGTTGCTCAATGCCAATCATGAAGTCGAGCACTAAAGCTGTTAATGCTCAGTGTATCAGAAAACCTGAGACACGTGTTCATGAATATTTATTTTTCTCTCATTTTTCCATGATCCCAATGTTATCACATGACACCTTTACAGAAAGCTGAAGTTTCCCCCGCTGTTTCAAAGAACACAAAGAAACAAAAACAAAACACGGCAGGATGACCCACGTAGAACCCTCTCTGACAGAACCTGCACTTTCCATGTGAGACGGTTATAATGGGACATGGTTACTGTCGGGATGGGCCCCTTCGTTTCTGAACTCAAACCAGAACTGGCCAGTTTGCTTTATGGTTTTGGGCTCAGCAGGTTACTTGTTTCTAAAAGAACAACCCAAGCATCCGGATCTCCGCAGGCCGGAGGGTAGCACTGATAATCGCTACTGATTTGTCGGACGCTTGTGTGGATTCTAGACTATGTAAGACCTAAACAAAGCCGTTTATGTTTAATGCACTTTGACTCTGTGTTTTGTTTGGAGTGTATGCAATGCAATATGCAGGAAAAGAACAGAGACTCACAACCCAGCATGTCTCACACATACACACACACACACACACACACAGCCTGGGCCTGTGTGGGTGGAACAGGCCACTCTCTAATTACTGAGCATCCAGTGGCTCGGTTCAGAAAACTCTGCCTTGAACTTTGCACAGCAGAGACACAGGTACGTACACACACGCACACGCACGCGCACACACACACACACACACACACACACACACACACGCACACACACACACACACACACACACACACACACAC
>JBBPDH010230452.1:0-12259 GCA_037974565.1 Clupeocharax schoutedeni | reverse complement strand
AACAGTGTTGTTGGTCTCCTTTTTTTGCAAGTGCATCAGTGTCTGGCGTTATATTTGTTGTACAAAGCGACAAAATGTAGTAGAGAGTAACCGTACTGCATCACACTCTAGGGTCAATGTCTTTGGGGTGTGCCATCTTTTGGGGAAAGATGGGAATTACAGCTAGGTAAAAAGATTGAGGTGTCTTTATAATAAAATATAATTTAATAATATAACGTGGACGAGTTGGCGGGCCGGATTAAAAAGCCCAGCGGGCCGTAGTTTGCCCGTGTCTGTGTTATACACGTGCAACAGGACGCCTGATTTCACCAGAGCAGGTAGTGTTGTACAGGGCAGGATCAGATATCTATAGGCACTGCAGCTATCGTTAGGCCTGCATGATTCACACACATATATATAAAAGTTCACACTACTACTTCACCAGTACACCCCTGCTTTAGTCCTGGTCTAAGAGTTGTCACTCATGTTGCTTGCATTTTCTTTGTTGATGAACAGTGGTGCTGTTTGACAGCTTCCCACATATTCCATTCAGTGTTTAGGTTCAGGAGTAGTATCTGTGTCTCTGTGTTGGACTGTATGATTCTGTGGAATGGGCTTCTGTGCATTTCTGTCGATGTGTCCCACAATATGTGAACCAGACAAGAGACTGGAAGTATCTGGGCAATTTTTTTTGTCTTGTTTTTGAATATAAGGCAATTCAATTATAATAGGAAATCTTTATTATTATTCTTCACTACAGTGTAGTTTACTACATATACCTGGTTCCCTGAAGTTAAATTTGTGCCTAATGTGTCACACATACAACAAAGAAATTAGTGTCAGGGCAAAAGCTATGACTGTTTCAAAATTTGTTTTAAGTTTCCATTTACATTTAAGGAATTTACCAGATGCTTTTTATGCAAAGCGACTTTCATTCTCTAACTACAGGGGACAGTCTCTCTGGAGCAACTAAGGGTTAAGGGTCTTGCTCAGGAGCCCAGTGGTGGTGTTCTAAAGGTAGGATTTAAACCCATGACCTCTTGGTCCAGAGGTAATTATCCTACCCACTAGGCCACCACCAGTCAGTTACAGACTGCTAGACAATTTATAGATTAGCAAAACAGCTTTCTTAGGATTAGGTGAACAGATACCACTAAGGATATTACATTCTTAGCTGGTAAGAATGACCCCTTTAATACTAGGCCAACTAGTGACCCTTATCAGTGAAGTGGGGTGTGCCGTTTTATTGTATCCTTCCTATGACGACACATAGAACCAACACTGAAGAAGCGGAGTCTGTTTATACTGGCAGGTTTCCCACTCTGAGTCGTTGTGAGAGATATTTTGGTGTCATGTACGATCCATACACAGTTCCCTAGTAAAGGTGGGAAGTGCTTTCATTTCCTTTTTTTAAGTTTCTAAAGAATCACTACTGAATTCATTCCCACTAACAGTATCAGTATAAAGTATCAAACTGTACTGAGACTCTACAGGGTCTTGTTAACCCTTTACAGAATAGATGCAGCTAATAAAGGCAGATAAGCAAGACTAGCGCTGGACGTCGCTTTTGTCGCTCGAAACATGTATTTGCTAGGTTAGGCCAGGCATCCGATTTCTTCAATTCAAACTGACATCATTAAACCAGTTGATTCTAACGAAGTTGATTTTTTTTTAAGGTTCATTTCAATTACTCTGTGATCCATCCGGGCGTCAGCAACTATATTTGTGTGACATATGAATAGAATTGCCAACATGGAAGTAACACATTGCATTTATCACTGCAAAATCCTGACCAGTAAATTGGTATTAAACTATGAACACTTTACTGAATTAAAGAAAACCCCCAAATCTCCACACTTTATCCACAAACTAAACAGAAAACAGCCTTCCTTGTACTCTCAATCTGTCTTCTTCTTGAATTAACTGTACCACCCCCTATTGTTGTTGTTGCCTTTAAGATGTATTGAACTGTCATTTATGAACTTAAGTGAGTCTCTGTTTATTGTCCAGTGGTTATAAACAGGAGTTCCCACCTGTACTGTGTAGTTCAATGTTTTCTTTCTTTAATGCGCCCGATTGAGTGTGTAATGCATAGTTTATGTCTTTGACTCTCAACCTGCTGTACAACCAGCATTCTCTCATCCTTTCTAGAATAAAGTCCCTTGATATGCGTATGATCCTGTCCCTCTTCTGTCTATAGGGCAGGTAGAACAAGCCTTAAATATATCTCTCTCTCTCTCTCTCTCTCTCTCTCTCTCTTCCCCTTATTCTCTCTGTGTGTATAAGAAATTAAACATCTTTGTACTTTATATAAATGTCTGCAGCCTGAAAGAGTTGGTGTATATATTTGTGGACATTGAGGTCAGAAATTCTCGCCCCTACTCTCGTACCTGATTAATTTAATGCTTCTGACACACCGTGTAGGTCTCAGAGATGAAGCTGACCCCAGCATGTAAGACTGAAATGTGCCTTTGGTCTAACAATGCAGCACTCCCACACATGTTGCTGCTGCCTGGCTTTACTCATAGCCCAATTTGAACCTTACTCTCAAAGCTATTCTGTGTTCAGCGCTGGAATATGAGCTGCTTGACTAATAGTGCAAACAGGGCTGAATGGTGTTTCTGAGTCAGACTGCCAACGCACATGCTCATACACACCCGGGCCCTCCACTTCAGTTCCCTCCAGCTTTCCCTTTCAGTACAGTCTTCACATCTCTCCAGCATCACCGCAATGTGTGCACACACACTCACAAGTGCACACACTCCTGCCCTTTACTGCCTCCCCTATGGATGCTCAAGTGCACAAGCAGGAATATGCACTTCTGCTGCCCTGTGTTCCCTCTGAATACACACACACACACACACACACACACACACCTTACACTTCTGCTCTTCAGAAACGGCTTTATCAATACACAGGTGCCCTTCTGCACATACTTCCACTCTCTGTGTTGATTACACTTCAGTGCTCACACCCACACACACACACACACACACACACACAGGCATGCATGCACACCCACCTACCTAGTTCAGCTCCCAGAGGAGAAAGAGTTCCTGCCAAGTCTGAGTCTCTAAACAACCTGCATCAAAGCTTCCTGTGAAGAGACTTGACAGTTCGTCAGTTCATCTACACTGAAAGAAAAAGAAGGAAAAAAGAAAGACACATATAATAAGTGCCTTAGAGAGGCACATAGGATTGCATACAAAAGCTTCTAATGGCCTACTATCAGGGGTAAAGGAACCATAAATGGGAGATGAATTTGTGAGCTTGAAAATATGATCAGGGAATCTTTTCTGGTATTTGGTGAATGAAGTTAAAAATTGAATTTAAGCTGTTTATAATGCTAAAACTAGAACAATTGTTAACAAAGTGCTTCAGTGTAACTGTTTGTGCGTTGACAATATGATATCACAGTATCCACTGTAATATAACATTATTATTAATTGGCATGGTTCGGAATGAGCCATTTCATTAATTATTTTTATCAAATAATTATTTAATGTTTTGTTCTTTGTTTGCAGTCGTTGAAGTACTAGCCTAAAATGTCGAGAACATTTTTTTTTTTCACTGTCAGCTGATGGCAGACACAGCTTGGGCTCAAATAAACAAACATTACTGTTCTCTAAGATATTAACAAGCATCAAATAAATTGATATGGCTCACCACTGCCTCTAAAGGTGCTCACAATGTATAGTCAATTGAACTCAAATCAGAGATTTGTTCTTGTCGTTTTTGTAAGATTGACATTTCAGTATATTTTTTGCTTTCTTTAATTTACAAGAGTTTTCCTAAATCTAATGGGGGAAATGCTAAAATAATTTAACCATGGAACATAACTGTGATTTGCTTCAATAATTGGAATGATATATATGATATGTTTATAAATATTATTTGTACATATTTTATGTTTAGACAGCCATATTTATTAGCAGTTTATAAGCCCTCCATGGTTGACAAATAGTACACCGTGAATCAGTTGTTTTAAACCATGAACGTTTTCCCTATCCTGTGAATACTAACACATCTTTAGTTCCCTTTAAACCAGTCATTAATCCAGTCATTTACTCTTACAACTTGTCCTGTTTAACTTTACCCACCCCACTCACCCCCACATCCTGTATTGTATTTTACAATCATTTAACTTTTCTATAAAATACTTCACTGTTTGCTGAAAGTGACTAAATTAGACACAGCATAGTTTCGCAGATGCTTTAATCCAGAGCGATTCGTAGATTTAAGTATACAATTGGGAGTTTTACCAAAGGACCTTTTTTGGAGTCAATGCGTCAATGAGGAGTCAGACCTCTGCTCTTCTGTGTGTGGAGCTGCGGTGTTATCCACTGTGCTGTCCATTCAATAATTGTTGGATTTATCAAAATTCCAAATCAGACAAGCGGAGCCAGGCCTGATGTTTTCGCATTTAATGTGTAGCTCGAAGCACACACAGTGCAAACGCCATCTGAGGTTTTTGTGGCATATTCATGCTTTTTGCTCTCACCTTGCGCAAGCCAGACTGTATGGAGGACAGGTAGAGACTTGAGTGAAACTAGGTGTGGGTGACAAAAATGTATGTCCCTGCAGCTGTTTATTTATGAAGGTTGGGTTGCTAACACTTGACTGAAACAAAGAGCTGAGAAGGAGCTGATTGGTTGGACCTAGAGGAACACTGGGCTGGGCAGTGCTACTAGAATTCCCTAGATCTTGGCTGATTTTCAAACTTGTATAGGATTATGGCTTATGTAATAAAGGGTCAGTTTAATATGTATTAAGTACAATCGCAAAAGGCTGCTTTCTCACCCTGACATACTCTCATACACACAATTACATGCACACACACACAGTCTCCTGTGGGTCAGCAGCAGCTTGGCCTCGAGTGAGTGAGTAATTGAACTCTCACTCGGCCCACAGCTGGACTTCCTCAGGACACCAGAGTTCAACCCCCCATCAGCCCAACCCCCTCCCACCCACACACTCATAACACACACAGCCATAGAGGATCCCTGTTTTTGTAAGGCTCTGTGCAGTAGTTTCTCAGAAAATGTGGTAAAGTGATTTTTCCCACAATGCGCTTCATGTAGATCAATAATGAGAATCAACACTTTAGCAGGATGCATTCTAAGTCTTTTCTTATGAATAAACAGACATATAAGAGCCCCGTCTTCCAGCTCTAATTCCATTAGTGAGTTGTGCCACAGCTTAATGCGTTCTAAACATTGTGACAATATTTAATAGTGAGCTCTCAGGACCAGATGCGGCACAGAATATGCTGGGATGTGCAGTCAAGTTTCTCTTTAGTAAAAAGGCACACACATGGAATATTTTGGGTGTGAAAGAACTCCCAAGTGACTAAAGCTTTAATGTTGATTTGTTTATACGAGTAGTGAGTGTCCAAATTTGCGTATTCGTCCTTTCCTTCAGTTCATATTGAAGTGAACTGCTGTATAGCTCAGGACAAATGAGGGAGTAGAAATCCATTTCAGTTTCAGCCAGAGAGTGGAGGTATAGTGGGGACAATAGTAAACTGTGTCCAGAATTATCCAACAAGACTTTCCACACCGTTGCTATGGAGACTGCTGAGTGTTCCCATAGAAGTTCCTTTAGGATGAGGTCACTCCAACTCTTCACCAAAACCAAAATTTCCTTTTATCACAGCATCTCTTCCTGTTTTTTAGGCTCTGTGCGTATGTGTCTGTGAGTGTGTATGTCTGTATGTTTCTGAGGAGTTCAGTGTCCATCAAGCGTCCACAGTTCCTTTATGATGATTAATTAATGCAGCAACTGTATCCTGCATATCATTTTGTTTTATATAATTCCACTTGATACAAGCGTCGATGCAGATGTATGTGTGAATTCCGCTTTACCCTGAAGAGTTTGATGAATATGCTAATCAGGTTTTAGACAGAACTTGAAGTCCAGATGGCTCTTTTCAATAAGGACATAGCATACAGTATTTACTGTCAGTTAAAGATGACTAGGTTCCAGTGTGCACAGCTGGTGCATGCAGTTTTTAATTAAATCAAAATACAGAGTGTGCATGAAAACTTACAGGTGTTCAAAAGTGACCAGATGCCTTTCAAAGCTGGCCAAGGATGAGGAATGACACCTCTGTGTTAGTTATAACAGGGACAAGCCATTAAAAAAAACAAAAAAAAACCACTGATATGAAATCTGCTATCTGTAGTAGACAAGCTTATTGTTTATTTCTAACCACAAATGGGTTTTGGATCAGTGTCATGTTTTCATAAGATATCATTTTGAGTCAAATGTTTGTAGCATGTTTGTACCTTTTATTATAGATTACATGTGGACAAAATAATATTCTATTGTTATTTCGCTTAGTTCATATGGTTCTTTTGAGCATGTCATGGATATCTTTTTGGTATGGTATGATGTGGTATGTTTTTGACTATGGAAATGTTTGAATTACTTTGAAGTAAACTGGCTATAGGCAATGTTAAATAAAGAGTTTTTTGATATTAGTTTTCAGGAATTTCAAAATATTGAGATTCAAAATCATGCATGGTGAAAAATATAATCCAATTTTTTCATATTGCTCACTCATAGAATAGAATGAGTAATTAGGACCTGTAAGTAGACACTATCATCTTTTTTATGGTCCATTTTTTTGCACACTCTTACTTGACCATACACTATATGGACAAACCATTTGACCATTATACCAGCAGGGACTTTGATGACACTGCACACACTTTAATATGGAGCTGGTCCCCTTTTGCAGCTTTAACAGCTTCCACTCTTCTTGGAAGGCTTTCCATAAGATTTTGTGAGAATGTGTGCCCATTCATTCATTCTGTAGTGCAATTATGAGGTCAGACACAGATGTTGGACAAGAACGTCTTGCTGGAATCTCCATTCCAGTTTATCCCAAAGGTGGGTTTGGGATAGTTCTTCCACAGGCAAGTTTTTTTTGTGCACTAGAATAGAAAAGGTTCTTTCCCAAACTGTGTCCACAAAGTTAGAAGCATTACATTGTCCAATAAGACTTACTGTTCTGGAGCACTAAGATTATCCTTCACTGGCAGGAAGGAGCCACCTGTATTCAGTAGTTAAGAGGAGTGTCCCAGGACTTTTGTCAGTATATATGTCATAAAACGTATTAGCCAGCTAGCCTGTCTTTGCTTTTTTCTTTCTTTTTTTCTGTTGCCAGCATGTAACATTTACACGTGTTAATATTGATCATAACAACCCAAAGGAAAGTATTATTTCATTGTTTATTAATGCAAACACAACTCTCAGGTCTTCTCAAACCTACTGTTTAATTCTGTGTACCGCCAGCGTTAACAGCTGCAGAGAGCCATAGCAATCTGATTATCATTCAAATACAATCTCAGTCAAATATTGTGGCTAGAGTGTACACAAGGAGAAAGACTCTCCTCAGTCTTTTTTTTTTCTTCTTTATTACGGCCACCTCAATTCTCAGTTGCCCCTTGTTCCTCTTTCTTTCCTCTCCCATGTCCTCTTACAAACCGTAGCACCTCACCCAGCTACACAGATGAATCTGCTTGTTTGTGGTGGTGAAACAATGCAGTGTATGAGTCTGGATCTCATTTGAATAGAGCTGGTGTTATCTGATGCACATTTGCATATTCGGACATGGGGGAGCTAGCCAAAATTAGAAGAGTAGCAAAAACACACAGAGAAATGTAAGCAGGAGTCTGAAGCTTGACTGTCGGAATGGCAGCACCTCTGAGACCGACCCTGCCCAACCTGACAAATCAAGCATGACCAGGGAGACAGAGAGAGAGAGCGAGACCTAGACCGAGAGAGAGGGAAGCAGAGAGAGAGAGAGAGAGACTGACAGACAGCAAGAGAGAGAGGGTGACCGAGAGAGACTGACATACAGCAAGAGAGAGAGAGAGACTGACAGACAGTGAGAGACAGAAAGAGAGAGAGAGAGACCGAGAGAGACTGACAGACAGCGAGAGAGAGACAGAAAGAGAGAGAGAGAGAGAGAGAGAGAGACCGAGAGAGACTGACAGACAGCAATAGAGAGAGGGTGATCGAGAGAGACTGACAGACAGCGAGAGAGAGACAGAGAGAGAGATGGGGATAGCGAGACAGGGAGACCGATGCAGAAACATGGGTCAGTGCTACACAGAGAGAAGTGCAGAGGCTAAATCAGGGGTGTGTGTGTTGGGGTGGGTGACAGTAGAGGAAGGATTAAAATGTTAAAATGCACAAGATTACAATGGAGACGTTCTTAAATCAGAAGACACCAGCACTGCTGTTAACAAGGAGGCTTTCAGGGATGGAGGATGATCTGTGTGGGAGGCAAATGTTTGCATTTTCCTGGGTGGGTGGGTGTTTGGGTGGGTGGGAGAGTGTGAGTGTGCGTGTGTGTGTGTGTGTGTGTGTGAGAGCATGCTTCTAATGGCATCCTGTTGTTTTCACACAGCTCTTGGGACTGCTCACTGCTGAGGCAAATCAATGGTCTGTTTCACAGTTTTCGTTCGTTCTTTTTGGACTGCCACTGCTTGAGCAGCCGCTTGTCATCTGTGTGTGTGTGTGTTCGCAGCAGGTGGTCCTTTCCCATTTGTCATCAACAAACTGGGCTATGGGTCGCACATTATATCATACTTTCACTGGCAGCCTGCTCCATCTCAGACATACAGGGCACTTTTCTATCCGTAAAAAACACAGAATAAATGGTAAACTAGAAGGATACTATTGGAGAGTGTGTGCTTTTTGATTCCAGTTCAAATATAATTTACAGCCATTGCCCCCACTTTTTATCTTTATCTAAACGTCACACTTCTAAAGGCTAACAGAACTCATTCAAACGCTTAAATATATCTGAACCCCCAATATATTTGGCAAATAGATTTGATGAATATAGTTGATGGCCGTACTTGGCTGTGTCACATTAATCATGAGATAAAATCACGAATGGGCCTCAGTAATGAATAAGTAGACTCATTCCCAACCACGTCTCTCTCCAGCCACCCAGAAAAAGCCCTTGTTATAAAGCATTTGTTGATTTGTTTTTCTGTTTTATATGGGAAAATATGTGCCACATTCTACCACAGTGTACAGTCACAGTCCATTTGAGCTCCACTTACCCCGTAGATGCACTTTGTGGTTTATGATTACAGACTGTAGTCCATCTGTTGCTCTGGATCATTTGTTGGCCCCCTTGACCAACGACATCATCAGTGGTCATGACCCCCACAAGACCATCAGTGAGCAGGTTTTATTTGGGAGGTGGATCATTCTCAGTGGAGCAGTGACACTGACAGTGGTGTGAATGTGGTCTATGTTCTCTGTCTATGTCTGTAAGGACTTGTTGCTGATCTACTTGCTGATAAAGTTTGTTATTGGGAAGAGATTTCAGATTGAAGTTGATTTCAAGACGTTCTTTCTAATAGATTATGTGGAATTTCAAATAAACAAAGAATTACGTGTGCTTACAAGTGTGGGCTTGAGTGCCGCTCCTAAGTTTCCTGTGTTGAGATTTTTTGTTTAATGTTTCATGTAGTTGTTTTCTATGTTAGTGTTAATAATGAGGTTAAGAGTTAATGCCACATGTCTCTCTCTAAAAGAGTTAATGCCACCAGTCAGATGTTACTTATTTGTTGTTGTTGTTGTTGTTGTTAGGCTTATTTCAAGGGAAAGTAAGTCAGAATACCCCCCTGTTTTTGTGACTTGTGACTTGTGACTCATGACTCATGAAATGCTTGATAAATCCATTTGGCCCTTTTATGTGCAATGCTTTACCTAAGATTAATGAGAAATATTAAAATTATGAAATGGTGGTAAATATTTGTCAGCTTAAACAATTATGATTAGTTCAAAAAGTTGTGACCAGCTGAATATGTAATGATTGTGACTGAGGTTTCGTCAAGTGCAGAGGATGCGTATCGACCCTAAAACTCTAACTATTGGCTTTTTTGGCAGCACACACACACACGCACACACACACACACCTCAACTAATTAGAAGACCTCCAAGTTCTTAAAGGGTTCCAGAAAAGTATGGAATTTTGGTGACCTGCTCTAGTTTCGGAGCCTAGTTCAGTGACTGTGTTTTTGCTCATCTACTATGCTGTCACTACTCATTCATATCTGCACCCTGAGCCAAGCCCCCACTCCAGCACAATCTTTCTTTTTTAATACAAGCATGTGACCTCAGCCTATGAAGGGGACTCTCAGGACACCCCTAAAGTTTCTACAGTGTTCTGTTTACTTCCCAGAAACTGTGAAAGAAAAACAACGGGAAGTGTAGTTAGCAGACAGCGTGGTGGTGTTATACATGTAGCTGTAAACATAATAATTGTAGTAGCAAGGCCAAGAAAACAAGCAGCTGCATTAGTCTGACAGCTGACTGTCTTTTGATGAATTTACGAATTTTTGAATGTTTGAACTCCTTTGTGCTCGCCCTCTACTCTGCTCATAATTATATCTCTGTCTCAGTTTCTCTCTCTCTCTCTCTCTCTCTCTCTCTCTCTCTCTCTCTCTCTCTCTGTTTCACTCTCACTTGCTTTCTTCTGGGGTTGTTTTCATCTCTTCTCACATTTGCAGACACCCACGTCTCTTGCACTCCTACTGCAGCTCTTTTAGAGTAAAACACACAAAGTGTGGTAGGACATACAGCAGATATTGAACGCTGTGATATTAAAGGACTCTGAAGGTGTTTATGAATGTTTTAATTGACAGTAGTATAAAAAAATTCATATAAAATAAAAGGTATAAATATTGGGGAAGTGTTTAAGTTCAACAGTTTATAATAACGAATAATTTAGTGGTGAATCAAATGATTATTATTATTTTTTTTTTAACGCCATAGAAACCGAAGGGGAAAGAATCAAACCATCGCTAAAAACAAACTATCAAAATAAAATGACAGAATAAATGACTATCCACCATCCAGTCTCCTATGCAGTTTTTATGTTGGCTTTATATTTGGTCATTTGCCTGATACGGATCTCAATACTGATCCTGCTTATCAGTGCTGAGACGTCTTAACACTCTTATTGATGCTACTCTCCATAATTTGGTGCAAAACATATACATTACGTAACACTCAACAGTTCTTGTTGTCTTTTGTGCCTTTTTGAGAAATAATGAGAGGAATTTTTTCCTGCGTATGTAATGTGGGACGGAAAATTGCTACAAATGTCTGATGATGTGCAGAGTGTCTCTCCTGTCGCTCCCACTGATCCAATCTAGCACCAGTTGTTTTATAATGCTGCCAATGTTAGAAAGTGTTAGTGTTGCATAAATACTGATAGCAACACTGGGACAGACATGAACCATTTCCAATTTAGCGTCAGGTCTCTACAACCATCTATGTTGGTGGTGGTGGTGGTGGTGGTGGTGGTTGTGTTGTTGGGGTTTCTATAATTGGTGTATATATGGTTAAGGCTTTTATACTACATTTATTGTGACTATTTAAGAATGATTACAATAACAGTCATATTGGCCAACACAAACCATTTTTTCTCTCATTTCTGAGCGTTCCTCACTCTCTCTGGCTGCTTGGGTGGTGTGTGTTTATTTATTTATTTATTTATTTTTACTTGAGTAATCTGCCTGACTGAGTCTGTGTGTGTGCACTAGGGCTCAGGTGTGGGATTTGTTAGGATAGCTGTAAGCTTTTGAAGTGCTCCTCTTTCTCCACTGGCTGCCACGGCAACACTGACTGCATTAGTCCGGTCAGCTTGTGCATGAGCCTGCGTGTGACGCGTGAATTGAACGTGTGAGACAGTCATGGCTGTGGTGAGCGAATGGTGCGGTGCGTTTAGTTTTTGAAAAACTCTGTTACACTCTAGAGTCACACTTCAGTCGCGTTGGGCTAACATACGTGCACATGCCGTACGACGCCAGGAATAGAAACACTCACACTCAAGGGTGTTCACGCAAACACCTCCAGCCACTCACACCCTCTTTATGCTTAAGACTCAAACCATTTCTCTTCTCTTCTTCGTTCTTTCTCGTCTGGCCAATTTGCCTGGCATGCAAATTTGTTGCTCCGTTTCATTACTACTAGATGGTAGGGCTGTAGCATTTAGCATATTTACGTCCTTTTATTGCCATGGTTTTTGAATAAATAAGTAGTCTTGCATTATCGAGAGCAGTCAAAGATGAAAACTGCACCTTCTTTTTTTAAAGCCTTGTGTTGGTGGCTCGGCCTCCGTGAATGACATTTGAAGCTCGTCACCACAGCAGTGAATCAGACTTTCTTTGATGTGTGTGTGTGTGTGTGTGTGTGTGTGTGTGTGTGTGTGTGTGTGTGTGTGTGTGTGTGTGTGTGTGTGTGT
>JBBPDH010230430.1:0-12262 GCA_037974565.1 Clupeocharax schoutedeni | reverse complement strand
TGTCAAGCCCCCAAACTTTTCCTAAAATATAATCCAGCTGGTCCTTGTTGAGTCTGAAATAGGCTTTGAGCCTCCCGTTGTCCAGGCGGAGCTCCTGGATCAGCTGGTGAAATTCCCCGTGTTTTTTATATCTTTGAAGAACGGGGTGCACCCAAACACTACGGCGTTTTTTTTCCTTTTTTGTATACATAAATCGTGTATCAGATTTACAGCAAGGGTTTTTCGTTGAAGGAAATGGAGAGCGTGGCTGATGGTTGCTTAGCAACCACAGACGCTTCCAGAGCACAAGCGCCCGAGTGCTTTTGGAAAAAAGTAGAAAGCGATGCGCCTTGCGTTTTCCATGCGTTTTAGGCGCAATATGTGAACGGCCCCTAATATGGCTACATGCAGTCCAGTTCTGTAAAATCTTCACATGCTACACATCTTTACCATTTGCAGGAGATTGTCACAGCTCTCAGTGGGAAGAAGAACATTGTTCCCGTCACTGACAATTTTGTGTGGCTTGATCCCAACTCTCTGCCGGAGGACATGCGTGCCATCCTCACCTTTAATGGCATCAAGTGAGTCAATAGAACTCTCATAACTTTATAACTGCTCCTATTTGGTACACTGTAATTTACACTGTACATTTGGTACACTGTAATCCTATAATGACTTTATATAGTGAAGGATACCATTGTTAGGATGCATAAATTGTACATGCTTACTTATAATACATGACCACCTCTCTGTTGCCACAGGTGGTCCCATGAGTATCAGGAGGCCAGCATAGAAAAGATTCTGCGCTTCCTCAAGAGACATCCTGGTCAGGAGCAGCCTGACGGCTCAAAGAGCCACAAGGAACCACAGAGCAGTCCTGCAAAGGGTCACTAATACTGAGCTTTCCCACGGATCGCATACAGACCAGGGATATAACTGTACAAATATATTGCTCAAAACGAACAGGTAATGTGTTCTAACAGGTGCAAATGCGGACAAGAATAGGGATGCACTGTTTCTTCTCCTTTGTTAACATTTTGTTTTAAATGCGCAGGTCTTACTTGCTGTTTTGACCTTTTTAGCCTTACGCATCCCAAGAATAATCTCACAGTAGTGTGTGATCCGGTCCACAGTTCAGAGACTGCAAAGTGGCCTAGTAGTAATGTAAGGAATGACAGCCTTATAATGCACCACTCTCATATCTAATTAATCTCATATTCAGCCAAATTGATTAGGAATGTTAAATTATTAGTTTCAAGCATGAAAGTAACCCCTAAGCGAACTCAGTGTGATTGATAAAAGAAATACTTGCTTAAAATAAATATACTTCTATTCACAAAACTACATTCAGGGTTACATTCTATGTGCACTTTACTGAAGGGCAGCATTTGAAAGGCTATGTGACACATAAGAGTTTCATGAAGTGACAAACGTATGCAGTAAATAACTCAAAACAATTATTTATTTGAATAGTTTTGAAAAGTGTCAGTTGTTGGATGTACAAGTTTAAGCTTAGTTTTAACTTCATAATCTTCATAATAATTATTGACAAAGGACTCAAACAGTTTCAGTCTATACAAGTATTTGTCGCTCAGTGTACATAAGCCAAGTAAATTAAACCTTAACCTATGATTGGTAATGAATGATTGCCTCAAATAAATTGAGATTGGCACTTTTTACTTGACACTTTACCTACAACTACTTCTGTGCTTTGCGTACATTCAGCTGGGCACAGTCCTATATGAACAACTGTTGTAAACTCCATAATCTGGTGGCATGTTTCACCAGGTTTTGTGAAACAGTGTCAGTATTGTCTAAAACTGACAAGAGCCCACAATAAATCATTTACATTTGAATACAGGTTGGTAAAGTGGATTATAAATCATTAGTTGCAGACTTTGGCCAATTCATTTGATGTCAGATCAATATTCATAAACTCAGTAGAAGGAATTGTTGTCCACATTCATTAGATCGGTTTTCCAGATAAGGATTAAGCCTAGTCCTCGATTACATAGTATTCTGAATGGAGATTTTCCACTGAAAGAGAAAAATAGTCCAGGATCAGTCTTAATTCTTGTCTGAAAAACTGGTCGATTATGTTTAATCTAGAATGACCTTTTAATGAATCTTCAATGTGATTCGCTCAGGACAGTGAAGGAATTTAAAATGAAGGTTCAGTGTACACATGAACACACAGCTTTGATCAGTCTATTTTGAAGTAGTTTATCATCAGCCAGTGTTACTACAATGGACTAATGTTCAAATAAGAAAAAAAAGATTATAAACAACAATAAATTTATATCAGGATTTGTGAAAGGGTTGTGTAAAGTCTTGAGCCACCTATCATTTCTTTATATTTTGCTTCCAAAGATCCAAACTTTTTAAAAAAAAATTTATATATAGTCTTTAGGACCAGTTCTCCAGGCTTCCTGAAGTACTTTCAAAGTCGCTCATTTCGAGTTCAATCCCTGAATCTGACCAGTTTAAAATTTCTTTCATTTAATCTACTCAAGATTCCAAAGATAAGACAGTTTGATTAACAAAAAGTATCATGTTTTGGTGATTCAATACAAAACATAATAAATGAGGGGTGGGTCAAGACCTTTGCACAGTGTTGTAGATGTCATGTAGCCTTATGAATGCTACCTCCCAGTAAAGAGTCTTAGTTAAAACATCCCATAGTGAGTTCTCAGAAGGGGTGTTGCTTCATGTAGCATGTGATAATCATGCATTATCCTTTAGACAGCAACATCTCTGCTGGGGACTCATACAAAGATGGTTATGTTACAATTCTTATTGCAGACACTGATGTACAGCCTCTGATGCACCAGTTCCGTTTTGTTATATACTCAAGTATTGGGGGGGAAATCAGAATGATAGTGAGAAGTAAAGACAGTGACATGGCAAGGATCAGTAAAGACAATCCTTCGCTTATCCATTGATCCTAAATATCAATCTACTGTATTTCACTGCCCTGAGTGTGAAGAAACCGCTGCCTATCACTCAGGAAGATCTTGTCTGTCTGTTATTAACCACGCCCCGGAGATGGCGTTTTGCTTCTAACTTTACTTTACATATCGTATGACATGTCTTAAAGCTTAGTCGGAAAGCATGCATGCTCATTCATGATTTATGTAGTTTCATTATTGCCAACAGCAGCTGGTCGCTTTTGCTTGTTGTCTTGCTTGTTGTTATCTGATATGAAGGGCATTAGCGCTGATTCCCCAGTAATAATGCTTGATAATAGAAATACTCCCACCCTACATGGCCACTACAGTCTCATAGTTTGTATGCTTCCAGAAAAGGACAACAGTTTAAAGACCACAGTGCGCAAAGTTCCATATACACCACATTAAAAACCATTCATGGAGTGAAGTGAGTACCATTGATTATCACATTACAATGGAACGTCTCAAGGGTTGAGATATGAACCTGTGGAGCAATGAGCAAACATAAGGATCTGAGTGACTTTGACAAGGGCCAAATTGTGTTTGGTCAGAACATCACCAAAACAGCAGGTCTTTGTTGGGGGTATCCATTAGAGGTAGCAGGATTCATTGATCTGTGGGGTTTGAAGGCCATTTGGTCTGATCTCACAGAAGAGCTCCTGTAGCATTAACTGCTCTAAAAAGTTTGTGCTATTTGTAAAAATAGATGGCAGAACACACTGTGCAGCGCCCCCTGCTGGGTATGGAACTGTGGACCAGTCAGAGAGACCAAGCTGACCCCTGTCCACCACTGAAGACTCCTGTAAGGGACCTCAGAACTTAGCCAAGGAAAAATAAAAAACGATGGCCTGGCCTGATCAATCACATTCTACATTGTGTGGACTGTTAGGTCTGTGTATGTGTTGTTTACCAGGATCAGGATGCACTATGGGAAGAAGATGAGGCTGTAGAGGGGATGTGATGCTCTGGGTGATGTTTTGCTGGAAAACCTTAAGTCTTATATTCATGTGGACCTCGCTTTAACACCTAAACTCTACAGATGAAGTTCACTAGGCAGATGGATTTGGCTGATCAGTGTAAATGTTCTGTTGAAACACAGGTTCTTAAATGGGTATCAAACAGCTCTTTACCACCTAACCTCATAACCACATGATGCTTGTTTAGCATCAACTGCAATACACTGGTTATTCTGAACCAGCTTTAATGTCACTGCACAGCTGTATTTGAAACTTCATGTAACGTGTCAGGGAACACGCCAACATTTCACACATTACATTAAGATGCAGTATTGAGAAACGCTACATATTGATACTTCACATCAAAAAATAGTTTCCTTTTTTCTTTCATGGGTGTTCTTACCACTCTACAGAAGGTTCATTTATCAGTTGATTTTTGAGTAATTTACTCATTACTCATTAGAATATGCTACTGGAAATTCAAAACATAAATTGTTGATAGCTTTATCCTCATCTGGGCCAACTCCTTTTGCCTTAATTTTTAAATCTTATATATATTAGAGTATGTTTGGTGCAGAAAACAACTGAAATTACTAGAGAAACCAGAATAAGCCAAGTGATCGTGTAACAAGAACTGTACAGTATCATTTTTTTGTTCTGAAATAACTGCCAATAAAATGTTTTTGGAATCTTTTTTTTTTACATTCATTTGTATATAAGCAGTGGTAGAACAAAATCTTGCATCTGCAATTTGGTCTTGTTTTAATTTAATTCATTGATTAAAAAAAATCATGAACAGACAATAAAAAATGTCTTTAATCTATACAGATAAATTATATAAAAAGTTATTCTAATAAAGGTTCATTTTGCAGATGTGATACTTTGATTCGACAGGGAGAATATGCTGATGTGAAATGGATGGATTCATGTTTGAAGTCAGCACTATGGTCAGTACTTTCATTTCCTATCCACGTTGGTCATGAGACCATAAACATGAACAGCAAAATCATTTCCCAGTTCTGCTGTCAGACTGTGTGGGTGTATGTGTGTGTCCTGGGCTTTTAGACGATTGTTTCAACCACACAGCATTCAGCACCACCAGGATACTGATCACCGCCTGATCATCTGGAAACATCAGCACCTGTTTCTTCACTGGTTCAGGTCTAAAGTTAGATGTGTTGAGTTAGAACGATTGCTTGAACGATTCATACGTAGGTCACTGTTTGACTTAATCAAAAAACATTCCACTGAAACTGGTCAGGATCAGGGACTGGACTGAAAATGAGAGACTTTGAAAATCCTTCAGGAAATAGAAAATAGTTTGTCGAGACTACATTAAAAATACAAGAATGTCTGGATCCATGGAAGCAAAATATAAAGAAATAAGGGAGGTAAACCAAGACTATTGCACAGAACTGTATATATTTTTAATTATTCTAGTAAAGCTGTTAAGAAAAGCATCAAGTATCAATACATTACAGGCAAAACTCCATTCAGGCAAAACTGGAGCGTTTACCTGTTAACACAGAATTCCCTTACCGACATGTTCGGATGGCGGGACAAACAGAATTGTTCCAGGGACAGTATTTAAGCCAAGATCTGACAATGATCACGTTCAGTCCGTGCAAAATTACATAAGGCATATCGTATTTCGCAGGTATTTATGCAATAGAATGCCTGGTACCAGGTAGTCCTCAGTTCAGCATCTGTCTCCAAATGTGTCTTTAGATGAATAATGGCTAATATTACTTGTCCCTGATGTTCAATGTTAGTACAATGTTCAGACCTAACAGTGTTGTCTGAATGGTCCATAATGCTACATAAACGGCACACGTGATTATTCCTTATTAGTGTATGTGGGACTTTTTGGTTCTGTACCTTCAAATACCCATCAGTACACATCAGCAGGCACTAAAACTACCGCTAACACACTTTTATATAATTTTTCTGATCAAAAGCAATCGATTTTTTGTAATCGTCCAGTGATGCAGTAAACATTGGTCAGTAACCGAGAGACTATCGCCTCAACATCTTGTACAGCCAGTTTCAGTTCACTGCAGTTTCCCTGATGTCCGTCCTCTGCTCTTGGCACTTCAGGCCCCTGGATGAATAAAAGGTGATATAAACATTTAGTTACGCCAGCACTTGACCAACCTACAACAGAATGATCATCAAGGGTATGGGAGCCCAGATCTGCTCTTGCAGGGCCAGTGTGGTAATTCCTCTCCCCACACACTCACTAAACCTGGCAATTAACAGGTGAACCAAGAGTGTGTCAGCAGGGAACTCACCAACCAATCCAGGACTGGATTTGGGCACCTCTGATTAGAGAGCTAGAAAAGCTGATCTCCCCTGATTATTTTAAAAAGGTTGCTGTAATGTGTAAGGTCTTAAGTTTCAAAATATGCCATTCCTTTCCCTGTTCGCATGACCTGTACATGGAAAATAAGTAGCAAAACAACCAATAGCTAGACATACACACACATACACTACCAGCCAAACGTTTTTGCACACTACAGTTTCACACTATTTCATAAACTGCAGATTTTAATTCTCGTTAAGCACTGAAAAGTTGTTAAGTTAACAACTATTAATGAAAATATGTGAAATAAAACTAAGTTCCATTATAAGATGTAAGAATCTAACAGCAAACATCTGATATTTTATTACCTGGTTGTGTTCCAGACCGCCCTTTAACTTTCATTAATGAATAGCTCGTTAAATATCTAACGATTGTCTGGTTGCATTCTAAAGGTCCTCAAATGGTGAACATACTATAAATGTAACTTAGCAAAAAACATGAAGTGTATTTTTTAGTAAATATTAAGTGAGTAACAGGCAAAAGAAGAAAATCAGTATTTTAACCTAGACTTCATAGGGCAGGACAGTTGCTCAGAACAGAGATCATTATTTATTAAAGGCAAAGTACCAAAACCAGCCTGTTTAATTCTAAGAGATTAAGAGAATATGGGATATGTAGTGAACAGCCTGACTTTTCATACTTAGTGCACAGCTAATTGCATGCTCTGGTGCTCCCATGCAGCCTTACCCGATTATTCCAGTGGGGATGAGAAGGAGGATGGCCCCGAAGAGGAAGGGGAACCCCTTCATGACGTGTAGTGTTGCAGGGTACAGAGAGTTAAATACTCCATTGGCCACAAGTGAGCAGAGGCCCTCCACACAAGCCACAGAAGCAAACAGAGCACCTGGAAACATTACAAACACAATCACACTTTCAGCACTGATGGTTTGCTTTTTAACTTGAATGTTTGTTTTTCTGTTCTGCACCTTGTTCTGAAGGATCTACCAGTTTGGACAGTTTGGACCTTAGGACTGGAGTGGAGGTCATCAGGAATAAGGACAGTCCATATCCTGGTGATCAAACACACACACACACACACACACACACACACACACAAACACACACACACACACACACACATCTTCTGATTCAGTGGCGCAGAAATGGGGTATGCAGTATATGCGGTGCATATGGGTGCCTCGCAAGGGGGGGAGAAAAAATACTGGCATTTATGTTTTAAAACTGTTCTTGTGCTTTTACATCATGACTATACTCTAAATATGCTGTTTAAAATATTTATGACTCGTAGTGCCTGGCAACACCGCTAGTTGTTATGACCAGCGATGCTGCCACGATGGGGAGTGGTGGTGGTGTGTGTGTGTGTGTGTGGGGGGGTTGCATACCCATCAAAAGGTGAGTAGTTGTGCCCCTGTTCTGACTTAATTCTTAATCAAACTTTTCTCACTGCAGTCATTAGGTGGCAGTAGCCTTAAGGGAAGGCTGGGTCTGAAAACAGACTATTCTTGGCTCTCCTTGCTGAACAGAGTGCACATCTCAACTAGTGCCACCAAAGTCCAGCTTTTAAAAAGTACATTCATTTCTTGACCTGTATCTTCTGCAATCCCCAAAAATCATACTGCATTGCCTTCTGAAACATGGGGCTGTGGGCCTGGCTTTACAATTTTTTAGTCGATAATAATGTTTAACATACTACTATTTCTTAAACTAAATTTCAATCAGACAAATTTGTGGCTGATCACCAGGAATCTCTAAACCTCTGACATAAAGCCTCCTCCTGCTGTTCAGCCGAAAATAGCTCTGCTCGTCTTGCTTGTTTTGATAAATCAGGGACGTGCTGTGCCTGGTCATGGTCAGATTAGAGAGAGAAAGTTTTTTTTTTTTTTTTTAAATCCTGGAATATGTGACTGCAGTTGTTTCAAACAAAGCTAATGCATTTGTTTCTTCTGCCTTCATGAATCATTCCCCTAAAGAAAGTGCACTCGCTTTTCCTAATGCGTAGAAGCCTAAGAAGCCTAAACAATGCATCATATGCTCTTGACAAAATACACTAAAATTAACCTTTTTCTGTTACCTGTGAATATGAGAGCTGTAGTCTTTGCCACCGAAAACACCACCAGGCCAATTATGTTGGAGGCTAAGCCTATGACGGCCACCCAGGAGTCTTCCAGACAGTACTGGAAGGTCTTCAGGCCCAGCAGGCTGCTGAGGTACGCCAGGTAGTGAGCGGCAGAACCATAGCCGACCAGCTCCGAGTCCCAGCACAGAGGGGCGCTGAGCTCGTACAGAACGTAGAGCTCGCTGGAGCCAATGTGCACAGTGACCACCAGGAAGAAGCAGAGCGTATAGAGCCACAGTCTGGCCCGGTGTGCCCCCTGTCCTCCAGATTTATACAGATCATACACGGCTTTGTGGTGCTGGCCAGAGAAAAGCCTCGCCGCAGGATCAGGGGTGACTGACTCGGGTACGAAGAGGTAGGCATAGAGGGCTGTCGCCAGGTTTGTGGCCAGAACAAGCCAGAAAGGGTTGATATACCTGGAAATCACAGAGAGGCTTGTCAACACTGGATTAAGGAAGACAGTTTTACCCTTAAGTCTTAAAAGACCATTTGACTTTCATATCAAATGTTTTTCTAATTACCTGAAATATAGTTCTGTTTGGAGTTTGGGGTGCCTTTGCTAATAACACAGGTCAACAAAAATATTTTTTGTATTCATGAGACACTTTTCTAAGTGCCATTTCAGATCTCCTGTCAGATTTTTTCAGTCACATCAACTTTTTGAATTATGAGTAACTTGCAATAGACTTGCATACGGTTTTTATTAAACAGCAGCACCAATCAAGACACTGTTTCGATATTTTCAGTGTGAAGTCAGACAGGCCACACTGTGGCATAGATATAATGATCAGTGTCAGTCAGACACCACTGTTTCTTCACAAACACTCAGCATATGATTATTACATGTTAATTATACCAGCTATCATGCAAAATATAACTTTATATATTGTTTTTTTTTTATAACTTTATATATATTTTTTCATCACAAAAACAGTATGTGTGGGGGAAAAACTAAACACAGATTTGAAATCAGCATGAAAAACACTACAGAACCAACATTAATTTATCTCTGATGATTTTGACCTGTTGACCTGTGTGATACAATAAAACATTTTAATTGTGGAAAAGTGATAATATGGACCCTTTAATATCTTAATAGCATCATAATAGCAATACAAAGCAGTACAACTGCAGTACTGACATTAAAAATGTTTATATCTTGGAGCTCTAATGTTTATCTGCCACAATGTATTATCACAATTCTCAATTTCATGTCATTCAAAGCATTTTTACATCCCTATTAGGCCACAGCATGGGTTGCATCAGGTTCCTGATGATTTAGCTACAGGACGTCCAGCTCCAGTCCTGGAGGGTCGATCTCCAGCACAGTCTGGTGGTTTCCCTTCTCAAACACAGTCACTGAACGTGGCAATTACCAGGCGAGTTGAATCAGGTGTGTTTGGGTAAGGAAAATCTGTGCTGAACACCAGGATCGAGCACCCCTGATTTAGACGCACGGTTTGTCAGTTATTAACTGGTGCTTCATTAGCCTCGGGCAAAATTAAAAGGTGACTGTGGGCAGCAGACATGTTTTGACTGGTTGGCAACATTTGAATGAGTGGGAAGTTGTGTACATTAGCTTTGACTCTTGCTTTAAACTTTCAATGAGGAAAAAATATTCATTAAGACACTTTCTAGTAAAAAAAAAAAGTACCCTTGTGCTTTTCGCCATTCACCTCCGATGATGCTTGCAAACATACCAGCAAGCCCCAGACATGCCTCCAATATCGCCACTCGAAAAGTGCGAGAGCGGAGGTCACTGATGTCGGCCACATACGCAAAGCAGCCGGCCAGAATGCCATTAAAATCTCCAGACAGGCCACTGCAGATCCTCCCCAGGAGGAACCAGGCCACCGGTAACTCCAGGTACATCACAGTTATGTAAATACTAGCCTGGACAGCCAGACCCAGACTGGGAATGATCAGAATCAGGCGCCGACCTGCTCGGTCACTCCAGGAGCCAAGCAGGATCACCATGAAGAGTCCCACAAGAAAACCTCCCAAATTGATGTACAAATTCCAGTGTGCAGTCAGAGTCTCGACCTCCTGGATGAAAAGCAAAGAACGTTACCAGTCGGAGGGTCTGTTTCTTTTAGACATTTACAGACTTTACACCCTTTTAATCCCAGAAAAGTAATGATATGCATATTATTAATAGTATTAAAACCATCAGATTTGTAATATGCAGTAGTACAATCCCAATACTGATATTTTGTCCATATTGTGCAGCAAAAAAGCCAGTGTATGATTTTTCTATTGGTCATAAACTGGGATAATCATACTGCTGCAATCATACTGAAACTCTTAACAGGTTAGTGCTCTTCCCCTGCCCCTGTGATAGCAATGTACCACCCCCACACACGGCTCCCCAGGAACTGGGAATGGACTCGACCCTTCATTTAAAAAATGTCTATATTGACACTTCAGAAATTTCTACAGGAGTCCTATTAGGATTTTACAGTATACTTGTACAATATTTTGCTACAAGAAAGTACTAAAGGGACATTATACATGTTGAAAATATTATAAATCAAAATTAGTTTAATGCTTAGTGCTGAATCAAGGGCTGATGCCTCTACCAGTATAATAGAACTCTTTCAGAAATGGCTTAAAATAGAAAATTCTGAGGATATGAGATATAGCCCGTATTAGTTTTATGCTTGGTGCTGCATAAGGGCTGAGGCCACTGACAACACCGAGCCACCGTAGTGCATTTACTGATCTTCAACCCATTTTCTCATGACACGCTTCACCCACGTGGGATAGAGATCGTCGCTTGCTTTGAGATCGCACCTATCCGCATGTGCTACATATCTGTTACCTTCTGAAGCTGGTCGTGGGGGGAGGAAGAGTTGCAGCCTCCTCCTTTCGTCCCGTTGTAGTCCAGATCCGCGCTAATACGGTCCCACAGGTATTGCGTGACGAGGGGGCTCTGCAGAGCCACGGAGAAGGTGGAGAGGAACAGCACGGGCTCCACCGTGACCGAGAGTGGGCACGTGAACGGCGGAGGTCTGCAGGTGGGTCCACCCTCTTGCTCCTCCTGCTCCTGGCTCAAGATCTCCTGAGTGTCCGAGTCATCCTCCATGATCAGCTGAGAAGGGCAGCACTACTGATCTCCAGTCCTCGGAGATCCAGGTCCCAGGGGCTGTCTGAGAGCTGGAGTATAGATCCCCTGCGCTGCTAGTTTCACCATGAACTTTGCCAGGTCACGTGGACAAAACCGCCTCCGTGGTTCCTTCTGTTGCGCAAGTAACGCCTATTTTCGTCCAGGAGCGAAGAGGAGGAGCAGGAGGGGGTTTGGTGGGGTTAGTTTACTGTCCAGACTGGCATGGGGTAGCGAGGATTCAAATAACCGTATGAAACTTTGTTAAAAAATACACACACATATCAGGGCATCACATTAACTTTTTTGCTTACTGGCCCATGTGGCTAGTGGATTGTCGGAGTCACTAGCCATTCAGCCTATTTACCAGCCACAATTTTGTTACCTGAAAATCGCAGTTTTTTCTTCACCATGATACGTTCATATTTGTTAGATCTATATTTACTTATGAATGACAGCATACAAAGTATCACTATAGTAGCAGTCAAGTATTCAGTACTATTAAGATAGCTCCCAATATATAAACATGCAAACATGAACAGTATATTCTGCTTATTGAACTTAAATTCAAGCCTCTTACGACATGAAATTGAAAAATAACAGATTCAGTACAACTGTCCAAGTAAGCTCATCAGTTGATAGTAACTTTACAGTTTCTTACCGCAGGTTACAGGGCTCGCAATTAACTTTTTTACTTTATAGCACTGGTGCTCACAACTTCAAAAAGTTAGGAGCACCAACAAAAATTTAGGAGCACCCACCAAAATTAATGAGCACCACACCTACAAATTCTATATTAACAGACAGGGTTTCCACGGGGCATTAAAAAGCATTAAA
>JBBPDH010230422.1:0-12263 GCA_037974565.1 Clupeocharax schoutedeni | reverse complement strand
CTGGCTGGAGCACTCTAGCAAACAAATCTACAACCAAATAACCCAGGAAGAATATGGAAGTGTCTTTGAATACAGGGGCTTGACGGATCGTCAAAGAACAACCTGTATTAAAAATCTTAACAATAAAATCTTAACAGAACCCCTCAGAGACACAACATGGCTTATTGCGGTAAGAAGGTTACCAGTGAGAGCTGTAGTCAAGTGGAGTTGTTTTGTTACAACATCTGTTTGCCCTATGCTAGACTGTTCTGAGCTTGAAACCCTAGAGCATTTCCTCTTAGACTGTCCCCGGTCCAAAGAGGTATGGGAAAAGCTATCACAATGGGGCTTTAAGTTACAAATAGATTCTCACGCCATCTTTTTTGGAATTTTTAACGCCCCTTTATCACACACAGAACATAACTTCGCATGGCTTACTATGTGTATCGTCAAATCTAAGCTGTGGAAAACCAGATCCAAAATGACAATTAACCAACAGTATGTCACAAGTGAAATGGTTTTTAAAAATGTTGTACATGACATCAAGAGACAGAAATTTCCCAGAGAACTTTTAAAAACTGTTTTTACCCTTCCGTATTTGAATAATGTTTTTTCTTTTTCTTTGCTTATATTTAACCTTTTAATGATATAGATCTCTTTTTCCTTTCTGCTTTTTCTATATTATAATGTTTCTTATAGATGTAATGTAATATGATAAGTATTGTGTAACCATGTTTTGTAATGTTTATGCCTTATTTTTGAATAAATAAAAATATAAAAAAAAGTAAACCGCCAGTTTTACATGGATCAGGAGCCGTAGATTCAGTTACACACACTTTTTTTTATGTGCTCTTGGAACAGTGATTACTGTATTGGTTCTTGGTACATTTTAACCCCTTTCTTTTTCTGTCCCTCTTGTCTGGCTTTCCCAGATGTGTGAAGTTTCTTGAAGGCAATGAAACTAACCAACTGATATTTGCATCCGTTACCAACATTCCTGCCAAAGATGCAGCTCATTTGGAGGTAAGGAGCCCATGGTAGCAAATTGAATTGAGATTAATTGGAAATGTGTACATATCTGGGCAAACACAATGACCAGTCATTTATACATTTAATTTCCAGTCAGAGCTGCTATACTACATACAAATTATTAATAATTCAGTAACTTAAACAACTAGTGATGCTATATCTGTCTTTTGCTGTATTAGTATATTTCTCCTTTTATCTGCCCGTTGCTGATTTAACAGCTGTAATTCTTTCAACATTTCTGATTCTGTCCAAATTTTGCCTACATTTGTAAATGTAGACTCCTCTAAGTTGCAGCCTGCTGCTTCACTTTGACTAATTACAGAGAAAGAGTTTCACCTTAATCACACTGTGCTGTGGTGTGTTCACATGTGACTATAAGGGACCACTCAACTTGACTTTACTTTTCATTCATGTCCTGCACGGTTGTTGGGAGTCTTATTTTAATAATTGTAATAATTGTTTTGGACACATCTGTGTTTTCATTTTCACTTGTTCTTTTCATAAATACAAGTGGCTCTTCTTTTAAACCCCCTGTGGTAGAATAATTGACTATTTGGGAAGACCTTTTGCTGGCAGCCCAAAGCCATAACTGGTTGAATTAGATGGATAAAAGACTTAAAATGACCGAGACATAAAGGTTAATAGTAGAATATATCTGATGTTTTACTAAGAGCATTGTTATATCCATTAAATATGTTTCCTATTTGTCTTCTACTGAAAAAATTGGAACTTGCATCTAATGACCGTTTTATTTGAAGACTAATTCAACTAAAGCACTCTCTGAATGTATTCATCAGAGACGAATTTTTAAAAATGTGTTTTGCTTTGGTAGGACATTGATGCTTTGCTGGTATTGGAGGCAAATGGTAGCCTGGTCTTGTACGCAGGAGTCACACGGGTGAGCTGGCAATTATGCATTTCATTAGAAACCTGTTTTCTTTCTTTTTCTTTTTTCCCTGCATGTTTAGTTCTTTAAACGTTACATATAAAATTATACTAGAGAAAAACATGAACTCAGTGAGAGGCAAGCAGACAGAATAAAGACCTATGTTAAGAACATACTTGACACCATATGTAGCTTTTTTTTTTTTTTTTTCCTGTTCTAAATAATTGTTTGAGCAGACTAGGTGACTGCTATTTTGTGTGCTACATTGGAAGCCTTTACAAAAACAAAATCTCATCATGACAGTTAATAAGAGACACACCATTTTAATTCCAACATTATTATGAATAAAATGATTACAAACCAACAAATATTCTGTACATTGTAAGCCATTGAAGAAACTTTTCATGAAAGTTTTTGTGTTTTCATTATGTTTATCCAAGCTTTGCACATTGTTATACTAGAATATTTTACATGAAGCCAAATGCAAGGAGGTTTATAATGTGATACATGGGCAGGATTGCTGCTTATATGGTATAAATATTGCTGTAGTTAATTTTGTAGTGAAGAACAAGAAGTTTAGCAAGAACTAGCATGCAATGGAAATTTCTAAATTAGTGTTAAGGCTCTGAATAGCCATAATGTGTGATGTCAACATATAGATGAATATTACAACCAATTAACATCAAAGCAATCGTGTGTATATAATTTAAGAAAAAAAAGATGGGGCTGAGAATAGATCTCTGCATGACATCTTTGGTTGTCTCCAGGAATTCTGATGACACATTCCCTGCTTTCACACTTCAGTCTAAAAAATAATTCTGAAACCTTTCCCATACATACATAAGCATCCAACAAATAGCTAACAGGCTATTTTGCTGCAGGGAATTATCAACTGTGTCAAAGACTTGATAATGCATTCAGCATGTACAGCACTTATCAAAGAGGAGGTTATTTTATAGCCAGTAGTGTTCTATAGATAATATTTACCATGACCCACTATAGCCGTCTGTGAAACCAAGTTGGATGGTACATAAAAGGAGGGAGTTTAGGAAAAAGAAAGATTCTGTTCACCAGCAGGCTTATTAAAGCTATACAAACTTTGGCTGATATTAGCTGTCCTGGTTATAAAGTAGGAATTAAATGCTAGAAAAAATCATGAGTTGCGTATTGTAATATTAAACAGGTAGTCGTCTTCAGCAAAATGTTGCTTTGTTCTATCATTATTAAAACTGTATTGGTAGAGTTTACAAATTACCTGGGTTGGTCATTGAATCAGTTTACTTTTTCATAATTATTTGCAATTTTTTCACAGCAGGAGTGGACTTTTATTAGATTTTAAAGGGGTGCATGCCTGTTAACAAAAGAGTAAAAACACATGACTTAAAACAATATCAGCAGGGTATATTGTAACACAGCTGGTAGCCTAGTGGTTAGGGCATTCGTCCTGCGACCAGAAAGTCTGGGTTCGATTGCCAAGACCGCTAGGCACCGCTGAGGTACCCTGTGCAAGGTGCCGTCCCACACACTGCTCCCCGGGCGCCGTGTTCATGGCTTCATCACAATGTACAAATCAGGCTAGCTCAGTCTCATGATCCTGGCACAAGGGTTATTTAAAAACACCAAGATGTGAATTTTTGTTGTCTGTCTGTGGGGGGCTTAGGTGTATAATATAGGAGTAAGGTCCCTGTTTTAATAATTTGACCTAAATCTAAGTAATCATTAATACTCATTTGGATTTTTGTGATCTAGCCTTTAGTACAATACATGCATCCAGGGTACATGGAATTAAGAGCTTTTCTCGCTCTTTTTTTTGCAAGCTGTGTCATGGTTATTCTGGGAGAGCAAGCTAGTAATGTGCTGTGCTAGAACAGACTTCTAATATTTATCATTATTCTACTGGTTTTGAAGGCTGATTGACTGACAACACATGTTCAGTCAGTTGGGACACTTGTTTCCAACAATCAAAGGTGCAAATGCCCTGTGGTCTCGCAAAAACAACTCTCACTTATTAAATAACCAATACAGTGTTTAGCATGGCATAAAAAACTGCTTAGTATTTAGCTAACATTATTACTTTATCCTCAAAATTCAAAAATAAAATGTTTTGCATCTGTGTGTTCCACAAAAATTATTTCCAACCTGCGACTCTTAATTCGAACAGCCTTTGCATTACTTCAGCTGCTTTACTTCAAATTTTACACATAGTGTAATGATCAGGAGTGAGCCGGTCAGATTCCGATTAATCTTTTTTGAGGCAGCCAGGCTCTTTACCTAAAACTGGTGGGCTTCATGAACACTCTGATCTGAATAGTATAAACTGGTGACTAGCTTTAATCCATACATGGACACTTGCTTCCAGGCAGTGCATTCTGAATAACCATAAATATTCACAGAAACCTACCAGCACAGAAGCCTATAAAGAGATACTGTGGGGGAAATAATTGTTTGATCTAAGTTTGCTGACTTCCAAAAAGCGTCCCTTAATTATAAGGTTGTTTAATTTTTGTTGAGAGAGACAGAATATCAACCAAAAATCAAGAAAAAATAAACAGCTTATATAGAAGTATTCTGATTTGCATGTCATTGAGTGAAATAAGTATTTGATCCCCTACAACCCAGGCAGACTTCTGGCTCCCACAGACTGGCTGTGTGCCCATGTTGCACACAGATTACAATCAACCAGTTACAGACACTACTGATTTAAAATCGGTGTATGAAGCACACCTGTCCGGAGAATCAGTTTCTTCCATTCCATCCTCTCCACCACCATGGGTAAGACCAAAGATCTGTTAAAGGACATCCGTGACAAGATTGTAGACAAGACTGCACACTTGGCGAGAAGCTTCTTGAAACTCATTCAAGCCTCATGCAGGTCTACAATCTTGTCCCTGACCTTTGACAGCTCTATGGTCTTATCTATAGGGGTGGATTATCGGTGGATTTCATTTTTTATTCTCCAAAAAAATGAAACTACCTCATGAATTAGAGACTGTTCAATTAGGCAGGGGATCAAATGAATTCCTTCAGTGAAATTGATTAACAAAAAAGAAAATATAACTTTTTGCTTTTTTTAACTATCATTTAAAAAATGTTCAGCAGTAAACAGTAGGGGGAGATACACCTTTACATGCTAAGAGTAAATTCTGTCTTTCCACTGTGTTGACAGCCATGCATTTCAAGTTGCCACCACTTTCCATTGAACCAACCGTGCTAGCTTCTGTGTTCTCAGGCTTTATGTGCCTGTACATTTCCTGTTATTTCATGTATTATGATGAAATAAAATAGAAAATGCACAAAATACAGCTGAAACAATTCATAAGAATGATCTATACAATGACAAATTCTGCTCTATTGAACATTCAAATATAAAGGCATCTAAAAATAAAGTACCAATGTTATTTTTGTACTAGTACTGAGATCAAGGAATCCGTAGTGATAAAGGTCCTGTAAGGTACAAACGATGCAAATGTTAATTTACAAATGTATACAGTGGGAATGTTTTACAGTTTTCATAACTATTTTAAATAGAAAATGTAAAAAGCCAAGACAAGGGGTATTTGGGAGCAATACAGCTTGAACAGCTTTTTTCTAACTAAATGTTGAGAAAAGTATATTTTTTGTGACTATAGAGAAGCTATAAAAAACAAAAAACCTTTTGATCACTCAGTTTATTTTTGAAGCCAAAACGTTACAGCTGTCACGAGTTCTACAGTTGTGTCTTCATTTCGGATAGTTTTTCTGTGGAATTGAGGAGAGTTAACGTTGATTCGTTTCCTTTTGTGTGTGAAAGTAATTCTGTAAATGCCACCTCATTATGGCTTATTTCATTAGCTAGTAATGACTGGCTTTTATTTGAAACAGTTTCCAGTTATGTATCAGACTAGTGGCATTTAAATTGTAGCTGCCAGTAACTTTAACCTAATGTTGGTTTCCTTATCAGGTGAGCAAAGTGTTTGTTCCTGGCCTTCTTTCACCAAACTTCAGTTTGCACAATCACCTGCCTTCTCTGAACAGCCCTTTAGAGAACGTGAGCACACCTGCCAAGGCAACAGTCCAACATATGAGCAGACTTGAGGAGGTACTGTAACGGGAAAAACGTTAACAACCTCTTGATATTAGGGCTGCATGTAACGGACAAAATATTTATGTGATCATACTGCTACATATCACAATTGTGATTGTTTTTCAATATGTTAAGAGACCCATATCAGTTTTCTGAACTAAAACAATCTTTAAGTATGTAAATGTTGTTAATGGTTCAAAATGTCTGCTGCACCCAGTTGTATGGTTCAAATATTAAAACTAAATCATCTAAAAAATGAAATAGACATACACCGATCAGCCATACAGTTAAAACCACTGTAAATAATATTGTCTTTTTTTCAATGGGACCTGTGAAGGGGTGGAATATATTGGCTAACAATGGTCTGTTCTTGAATTTGATGTGTTGTAAACAGGAAAACAGGATCTAAGCAACTCTGAATGACAGCATCTCTTATACAGCAGCTTGTGTGGTGTTGCTGGTGTGCAGGGTTAGTACCTAGCAAGTCTTCCAAGGAATGAGAACCAGAGAACCATTTTCAACTCATTGTTGCATGTAGGGAGAGAAGGCTAATCTGTCTAGTCTGATTCCACAGAAGAGCTACTGTTGCAAATTGTTGAAAAAGTTGATGCTGGCTGTGAAAGAAAGGTGTCAGAACATGCAGTCGCTGTGTCTAAGTGGTCAAGCTTCCCATGCTTAACCCTATCCACTGCTGAAGGTGTTACAACGGGGGTGTAAGCATCAGATTTCGATCATGAGGCAATGAGAGAAGATGGCCTCATCTGATGATTTTCTTTTATATGATGTGTGTGTGTGTGTGTGTCAGTCACCTGGGGAGGAGAGCACAAGAATGCACTGTAGGAGGAAGTTAAGCCAGCGGAAACAATGTGATCCATGGTCAGCTGGGAAAACTTTGACCTACCTAAACATTGTTGTTCACTAAGTACAAGGGAACAGTATTCTCTAAGGGCAGGGACCTTTTTCAGATACTGTGCCCTGTCGCACTGCAAACACTGCTCAGGAGTGGGTTGAGGAAGACTTCTCCAGTTCTCTAGATTTCAGTTCGATTGACCATCTGTGGGATATTCTGGACAAACTCCTCCAATCCTGGAGACCCCACCTTACAACAGAACTAAAAGGTTCTTCTTGTAAAGTCTTGATACCACAGCACACCTTCACAGGTCTTGTACATGCCATCGTTCAGAGATGTTTTCTCAGCATGAGGGGGACCTTGGTGGTTTTATTATGGCTGATTAATGTATCTACAATAAGTACTCCAGGGAAAATGTTTTTGTTGCTAGGTCCAAGAATTTAATCAGTATAATATTTTAATCATTTTAAATTAGATAACTTTTAAAACAAATGTACATTGACTAATGAAGATATCCCTGACCAAAAAAGTTATGAAGTCATAAATAGTTTGATAAAAATTTGAACCACAATGGAATACAGCTCTCTGAAATGCATACAGGAGAACAGCTTGAGGGCAAATTGATTTAGTCTTTCACTTAACATGAAGGATAGCTCCACTTCATTGAGGCTTCTGCCTTAGTTAGACCACAAATTACATCCGATGGCTGTTACAGTTATGACACTGCATTTATTTGGCACTGCCTATGAGTTCTTGCTGGTTTTTATAACCAATATATCATGTATGGTCTGTCCTTTTTGGTCTCTTTCTGACACTGCCATTGTCCATCAGCCGGACATGCCATCCCCTGTGTCGGAGGTGCGATGCTCGGTGCAGCACTACGAGTCATCGTGGCTGGATGACTCACCCTTCCAGCAGGCTGCACCACACATCCAAGCTCTTCGAGATCCTGTCAGCAACCGGGTTACACTGGTCAGTCAGAACTAACACGTCGAATGTGACACAATACTTTTTGGTAGTGATCACTGATGTACAGCAAAACAGGAATGTAGTGCTGGGTGATTATAGTCTGGTCAATTCTGGTATTGACTGTGTTGTCGATAAATGTGTTTTAGTTGTGGTAGAGATAACTTTGTAATTTGAACTCCATATACTGCCAAGAAAAGTATGTGAAGCTTCTGGAATTGTATGCTTCTCTGCATTGATTTCTTCCAAGTCAAAGGTATTGACAAATTTAATGTGCCTAAAATAATAACAATAACAAAAATATTATATGTGTTTATTGAGAAGAACCATAAACAACTAGTGCTTGTGGATAATGTATGTCAACCCTCAAGTTAATGAACTCGAAAAAGGTAACTGGAGATGAAAATGAGGTTGGAGGTGTGGACTAGAGCTACTCTCACTGATGAAACTAATCAAGTTTGCTCCACACAAGAATTTGTTTATGATACGTTCCTCACCAAAAAGAGCTTTCAGGAGATCTACGATCAAGGATTGAAAGGGCTACAAATTGGTTTTAAAGTCAATAGAAATTCACCAGTCTACAGTTAGGCAAACAATCTACAAATGGCGACACTTTGGGACTGTGGCTACACTACCAAAAATGTAAAAAAAAAACAAAAAAACAAACAAAAAAAAAACAACCCCAAGTGACAGCCAAATGTTTGAAGGCATCATTGGAACTGGCTAACATCTGTGTTCATGAGGAGTATGTGACAACTCTTACATGAATCTCATTGAATAAGCAGGGTGTCTGAAACTCTGGGCAAGTGCACTACAGAATGGCTTTAGAAAAACCAAATCTGCCTTTTGGAGTAGCCCAGTCAGAGCCCAGACTTCAACCCAATAGATATGCTATGGAATTACTTGGAAAAAAAGCAATACACATAAGATGCCCAAAGAATATGACACAGCTAAAGCAGTTCTGCCAGGAAGAATGGGCTAAAATTCCTCCTGAACGTTGTGCAGGTCTGACCCACAGATACAGGTAGCCCCTGGTTGAGGTTATTACTGCCAAAGGTCAACCACTTATTAAACCATTAAGGGCTCACAGACATTATTTTTAATTGGTTGTCCTCAATAAAGACATGAAAGATCAGGAAAACCATGCGTTATTTTAGGCACGCTCAATTTCTCAATACACAGATCACATTTTCCACCAGACGGTTTCTTTTCTGAAAGTGTGATGATGATTTAAAAGTCCAGACCTGCCCAGAAATCTCCCTTCTCAGTATTCGATGGATCCCCTTTGACTGTTTTTACTCAATCTTGAATCCTAGGACCACAGGTTTGATGATCTGCTATATGATATTTATGACACTTTGATACGACTAATGGTGTAAGTATCCATGTATTGTAGCATGGGCTCAAAAATGGGTGGAACAGAATTAGAAGTACAGAATATACACAATGCAATTGTGTGTATACAAAGCATTGTGCTGTAGTATGAAATTCTGATGACCTGTTTTTCTTTTTTTTATATGTAGCTGTATGGACCAAGCAATGTCCACTTAATTTTTTTTGGTCTCTAATTAATGTTTTTTGTCTGACCTGGTAAAGAAAACTGGTGATTTTATACTCGCCCCTTAATAATGGTCAGAAGCTTGTGTGCTCCTGGCATGTGATTTCCAGATTGCATTCGTAGACTGACACAAAAGGATATGGCTGTGCGCATGCGTTCACATCAGAGCAGCCAGAAACTGTTCTGTTGTTGACGAGGTTCAATAAGGTCCTTTTCCAGCATCCAGCCTGTCTGTCTGCAGGGCCTGTTTTGTCAAAAAAGGTCGAGGCATGTTTTCCTGCCACAGGTCTTTTCATTTCAGAGCTGTCAAAATAATCTTACATGGGCTGATCTTATTGTGACTCATATTAAAGATTTGTATTGCTGGCAGAATGGGGTAGTTTTGAGTCCTTATTGCAAATGAAATTTATTTTTGCCATTATTGTGCTGACCTCTGATTATAATTTGTCCTCTTTTACATGTTTTAGGAGCTGAGCAGTGGCTTGATGCTGAGGATCACTGTTCCTGAAGTTTCCACATCAGAGCTCGGTCAGAACACCACATGCACACAAAAAATGCACTAGCTGTGAGATATGCCATATAGTGCTTCTTGCTTTACTCATTCAGGGATTGTAATCTGTCTGTAGTGTATCCATAAAGTATGAATATTTAATACGTTATGATTTAGTGGCTACTGTGTAATTAAGTCATACATCTTGTTATTTTGCTTCAGAGATTCATTTAATGAGCATGATTATAGCTTGTTGTAACTAAACCAACATTTTTCAACACTGTTCTTCAAATACCCCCAGAATATAATATCTGTTCCTGGGTTTTCTGATGTCCTGTCATATTGTTTGTCATAGCTGTTTAGGCATAATTGTCTTGTGGTGTTTTCGTATGTGTTCCTTAATTGGCTTTTTGTCATGACCTGATCTCTTCATTTACTTCTCTCTAAAATTACTGCAAAATTACAACCTCTGTCAGCTTATTATTAAGGCATTCAATCCAAATGCAGGGTCTCACTATGACTAATAAAGTGACATTTTAGCCAGCTTTGTTTTGACCTTTTGAAGCTTGTTTGCCAATTAAGATCTTGGCAGATTCATTAGGAACCTAATTGCATTTTGCTCATAGATGGCACATAAGAGTTGTGCTCATGGTGTTTGAATGTTCAGTGTATTGCTATTTTGTTCAGGTCGGCTGGTAATTTAGCATTTTTATTTAATTATTTTTGTTATGAAACAAAAATTGCATTTGTAGCAGGCTGCTTCCTCTTAGTATACACCTTTAACCAACAACACAAGCTTTCTTTATGCTACAAATGCATATCATGTGACCCACTAAATCTGACCAGAGAAAAATCTGGCTTACCCCCCTGCTGTTTCAATTAATCCTGTTCCACTTGTGCCAGCAGCGTTTAGCTCCACGCACAACCCTTCTCATCACCCGCTGCTGGGCTTCCATCAGTCATACAGGCCAACGCGTTGGCAAATGGCCCTCTATAAATCCCTTATTGGCAGCAACCCTCTATACTGCACTTATCCGTTTTCTTTACCAACCTTTCCACCTACTTATGCACTCTGATCCGGTGCGGTTTTATTCTTTATTTCTTTGAATTTGCTGCCTCCTCTGATTGAAAACTGCTCGAGTCATCTCCACTAAAACCGATTCCTTTTATTTACCATCGCCCCCTCATCTTTATTTAGATTAAAGTCCTCATGTACATGTACCGAGGGATGGATGACATGATGAAGAATTGTAATGTTCTGACATTTTGACCAAGCTAAAGCTTGTGAAATTTTTGTGTAGATATACTATAAAACGACTATGGGTTCTAGAGATTTTGGCCATTTAAATTAGAATTTAAATTTTTTTTTAAAAAATCAGCAGAAATGTCAATTCTCTACTTTGTGTCTATCCCTTCAGTAAAGAGATGCCTACAGGCCATTCGGTTTATTCTGCCTAAAGATACTGCCATGAAAGTGCTGGTAAAGTGGTACAATATCTACAATGCTCCTGGCGGTCCAAGCATGCACCAGGAGTGGAATTTGTTTGTCACATGCTTCTTGACGCTAATGGGCTACAACACTGAGCGTCTGGCTTGGACAAGAAATGTGAGTGACATTAGTTTTTACTAGCACTGACAGTGCTGCTCAGAAAATAAGAGTTGGCTAGAATTTTCTATTGTAACACTGTGACAGTAGCCAGCAGTGTTAAGCAGTGTACATTGCATAAGCTAAAATGAAGTACTTGGGGGTTTTTTAACACTTGTTGTTGACCCTTCTTCCACAGCTCCATTTAGAAGTGCCCCTCTCTCCAGTAATTGCTCCTAAGAAAGCACGTCCTGCAGACACTGGTTGTGATGAGGTAAGTGTTCTGGAAAAAGAGACTGTGGCTTGAAAATATTCTCCTCCACTATGCCAGAACTCTACCCTCTGTTTCTCTTGCAAACAATTTAATTAATTCCATTTTAAAATGGATAAAAACTATCAAAAATATGCAGTGTAGACTGTTCATTAAATCTTCAATGTCATTGAAACATAAGTGTATGCACTCATGAATGCGTGAACTAGATTTCTGCGTCAGATACGGATAAAAAGCTCCTAAGCTTGGCAATATTCCTGAGATGGAAAAAGGCTGATTTTTTGATGCTAGATATTTTGTGATGCTAGATGATGATGCTAATATGAGTTTCTTGACAAACTCCTCCAATCCTGGAGACCCCACTTTACAACAGAACTAAAAGGTTCTTCTTGTAAAGTCTTGATACCACAGCACACCTTCACGGGTCTTGTACATGCTATCGTTCAGAGATGTTTTATATTACACCCAGGTCTTTTACTGTTGAGTTGGTAGTAACAGTACATCCTTCGAAACGCAGGCTGAATTTTGAGAGCTGTTTTGTACTGGTTTTTGGGCCAATAAGTAATATCTCTGTCTTATCCGTATT
>JBBPDH010230413.1:0-12263 GCA_037974565.1 Clupeocharax schoutedeni | reverse complement strand
ATTAGCATATCTTCTAAACATTTAGAGCTCAACATTTACAGTCAAACATCCCACATTTAGAGTCTCGTCTGTAAACATTAACACTCAAAGACCTGAGACTTGACTTGGACTCGGTACAAATGACATCTCTGGAATGCAGACACATTTTAGACGCAAATGATTCTACCGTAATCTGGAAAGATTCTCACAGCTATAACACTAAATAAAGGTGTCCCATGCCTTCATTTAAGCAACTAGTGTTTAGCAGGCCTCAACAGGCCTTTTATGGGACCTTTGTGAGGCCTCAGCTCTGAAAAGCACATGAATGCTGGTATGGGTGGGGTGTCCTATGGGTAAACTTCAGTTCAAAATGCTTTAAAGTGGTTAGTGTAGGAGTCATGAGTAAGTGTTGCCCTTCATAAACATAATGGTGAGTAATGGTGTGGAAAAAGCTCACAGATCAACACCTCCCAGTAGAGGAAGCTAATTACACCTGATGGGCCCAGAGCAGAGTGTTAAGAAGAGACTCAGGCATGTTGCTTTACCTTGAAGCTGCATTAATGCTTAGTTCTGCATCCTAACTAATACACAGCACCACAGAGGAATCACACATACCTCAGTCCCAGCCAGCACACTGTGCAGAGACGATGTGTGGGAGTGTGTATGTGTGTGTGCTGTTGCTGTGTCTCACATGGCGAAAAGCCTTCAGAGGCTTGTGTTTCAGAGGACGACATAATTCCATTACACTCTGGGCTTTCATCACAGCGCAGCACGTTATCACATCTCCAGTGTGCATCCCTGAGAGTCTGGCTCTTGGCGGTATGACCGGTAACAACAGCCTCCTACTTCGGCCAAAGCTAGAAGAGAACAGTCACCATTAAGGCTTAACGATGTATCGTATTTTAAATATAATGATAATCTTGGCCTTTGCAGTAGCAGTGTATACATGGCAACTCTCCATCACTGAGTCACAAGTGTTCAATTCAATTCCACTGACACACTCAATGCCACCGCCACGCTCACCACGCTCACCACAATGCCCATCACCGCCAACACACTCACCACTACCACACTCACCACCACCGACACACTCACCACCACTGACACATTCACCACCACCGACACACATACCACAACCGACACACTCACCACCACAGACACACTCAGCACCACTGACACACTCACCACCACTGACACACTCATCACCACCACACTCACCACCACCAACACACTCACCACCACCACACTCACCACCACTGACACACTCATCACCACTGACACACTCACCACCACCAGCACACATACCACTGCCGACACACTCACCACCACCACTCTCACCACCACCGAGACACTCACCACCACCGACACACTCACCACCACTGACACACTCACCACAACTGACACACTTACCATCACTGACACAGATACCACCGCTGACACACTCACCACCACAACTCTCACCACCACGACACACTTACCACAGCCGACACACTCACCATCACTGACACACTCACCACCACCACACTCACCACCACGACACACTTACCACAGCCGACACACATACCACCACCGACACACTCACCACCACCGACACACTCACCACCACCGACACACATACCACAACCGACACACTCACCACCACCACATTCACCACCACTGACACATTCACCACCACCGACACACTCACCACCACTGACAATCACCACCACTGACACTCACCACCACTGAAACACTCACCACCACTGCCATGCTCATCATCAAGGCCCACTGCTGCCATCAACACGCTCACCATCATTCCCACAATCACCACAGACGACAAACTCACCACTGCCATTGACGCAGTCATCACCACCACCACGCTCAGCACTGCAGACATGCTCACCACCAACACATTCACCATCACCAGCACACTCGCCACCACCACCAACAAATTCACCATCACAATCACCTTCACTACCACCACCACCACCACACTCACCATCACAATCACCTTCACTACCACCACCACCACACTCACCACCACTGACACACACACCACCACCACCAACACCACACTCACCACCAAGATGATCCCCACCACCCCCAAACTCACCACCACTGACACTCACCACCAGGGGCATAGCACCAAATTCTGGGCCCTATGCACAAGCAGTGGCCATGGGTCCCTGTAAGCTCGAGGTTCACAACTACTTATAACTAACCTCACTACTAATCTAAGAACTCTCATATGTGTAACAAAAAAGCCTTATTACACACCTTCTCTGAACTTATGTTTTATCTGCAGAAGCTTAAAAGCTAACAGCAGATGCCACCAAAGTTAGCCTAACATTATAGACCTGCTAAACTGATGTGCTTTCATTTTAAACTACAGTAGAGGCTCACCTTGCCTTAAGTCCACAGTATCAGATGATGAGGGGTCTGTTGCTGCATCACACTCTGTGGCAGTTAGAATTCTATTGAAATGGAGCAGGAGTTCATTTGTAAACTGTTTGCTCACATTTTGGGCTCACCTTTCCCTCATTTCTTTTTTTATCACTTTCTTGCCTCTTCTCTTTTCTGAGAACCGGATTTAGCTTTCTCACCTTCCACAGCACAGTTATGTACCGCCGTCTGCTGCTTCAGCAGAATTAACGCTACTGCAAATGCGCCTATAGTCAAAAAGCCCTGAAGGTGGACTAAACCATTTGGTGTGAGGGAGAGGGGGCCTGTCCTCAGACACTATTTGTACTTGGACACCATTTAATACATCGACCAACTGATGATTTACCCAAACATTAGCATTTACTTTAGTTAACAACATTCACTGTGATCTTAAAAAAATATTTAAAGGGGAAAAAAATTCACTCCTCAGGGACTACGCCCCTGCTCACCCCCACCGACACACAGATTTTTACTGTTTGTAAGTTGTTTCATGTTTCATCAAGGGAGTAAACAGTATTTTAGTCACTCTTGTAAAGCAACATTACCAAAGACTTCTGTTTCAAAATGCTGAGCATCGTTTTTCATCCGTTATTCTACATTCATATCCCGCTACGAGAAGCTCTATTCCCTGAAAGACTTATGACTAAACATGATGCCACTTTCACCACTGAGTAGCTTGTAATGATGGGCAGAAACAGAAAGAAATGATAGCAATGAGCGGAAAACGGATCTGACAAACAGCGAAAAGTGGGGGCGAGATGAGGGTGTTTGAGGAATTGTGGGATAGAGCAGTTATCTGCTGGGAAGCAGTAGCTTGGGCCGGACGAATCCACAGATGTTTAAAAAGTGCTAATCTAATCTTTCTGCCAGGCCTCAATTTCCCCCCTCTTTTCTTTCCCCTTTTCCTTTCTCTTGGTTCTTTTGGAAGGGCTGAAATGCCTTTTATGTTCCTCAGGAGCATCATGTCCTGCACGGAGCTGATCGGCTGCACTTATTCATCTGCCTGTTAGTCGCCATGTTTTCGAGGAGGCTGGACATGTGCAAATGTAATGAGTATTTTTTTCTCTCAGAAAAGATGAAGAGGGGTGCAGTCCAGGAAAATGAAGAACAGTAGTAAGGGGGCTGGTGGTGGTGCTGAGTGCAGCAGATGAAGGCACACGGCTTGCTTTTGTTGTAATGTCACCCCTGGTGACCATCCATCATATTCGATGAACTCTCATTTTTACTCTTGCAGTCATTTTATTCATCAAGCAGCATTCGTTTGCATGCTCCCTCTCTTTCCTGTGCACCCGTTCCTCTGACTGACCTCACAGTTACGGCCGCAATATAAAGGGGCTCACGTTGCCCTCCCGCCACATGGATCCCGCCATGTCTCCGAAACCACATTCTGAAGCTGGACTCCGTAGGAAAGTTTTAATATCCGTTTACTCCGGTGTGCCTCCTCCCTCTTTCCTCCTTCCCCTCCCTCCAGTGCCTTTCGCAGCTGAGGAATGGGAAGTCTGGAATACAGTAGCTGCATTGAAATATAGCGGCAACTCCTCCAGATGCAGAGGAAGTGCATGTTCAGGAGCGCTGAGCCTTTAAGGAAAAAAATATATGCACAAATCTGCAAGTCGACTCCAGAGAGGCTACCTGGGACCACCCATCAAGACCGGATATAAAAAGCCTATCAATAAAGTCTAAACTTGTAACTTCTGGCACATTTTTTATGTAGTTATAAGATAAGACAAACCTTTCTTAGTCCCACAATTGGGAGATTTGCATGGTCGTGGTTGAAAGTGAACAGAACAGAATAAAAACTAGACTCTAGAGTATTAAAAGTACAATCTAGAAACATAAATATATACATCTTCTAGATATAAAATGATCTATATGTGTAGATAAATGTAGATATTAATCCACAGCTCCACCTCTTTTAATGTTATTTGGCAACTTCAACACAGCGTCATGAAATGCTACTAAAATGTTATTAAAGGACTGTGAACCGCCTAAAAACCTTGTTAAAGAGCTTCTAAAAACGAACAATACTGGAACCACTTCTGGTGCTTTTCTTAAAAAGAACCATATCCACACAAATGGTTCTTCAACATGAGGACCATTTAAGAAGGAAAATAATTATTAAGTTGCATTGTTACTTTCCACAGTGTTTATGTTCCACCTGCCTATAGTGAAAAACCATGTTGTTGTGTTTTGGCCTAAAAATGTCTATTTTAAACTCAGTTTAATGCATTACCCTTAAAGGAAATTTAATGGTAATCAGAATTAGAAAACTTTATTGGTTAAAAACCCATAAGCATTAGCGGTCAGCATTAGCAGGCTGCCACGACCGAAAACAAACACTCGTCCACAAAAGAAAGGTTGAAATAACTCTCTCTACCCACATGTTTAGACAGAGCACAGCTTACTAAAACGAAATACACTGTTGAAAAATTGGGGGGGGGGGGTGTTAAAACAAGTACAAGACACGGAGCAGTCATGCTACATGCTGCATCAGCTTCTTCTTCTTCTTCTTTTTATGGCTGTTGACAACTTTTCAGTGTATTACTGCCACCACTGGACTGTTGGTGGTACTACAGTTTGGTTATCAGAAAAATCTGCATTAGACTGACTCCGAATGCTGATCTGCGTAAAACTGAGGGGTTACTGTAATATAAAGATTCTTCATAGAACCTTTCTTCTGGGTGTGCAGTTCCTGTTAACTTTACAAAGGTTCTTCATGCTTACACACCGTAAACAAATGGATCTCTAAGGAAACATCAGCTGACACTCACCACCACTGCCATGCTCATCATCAAGGCCCACTGCTGCCATCGACACGCTCACCACCATTCCCACAGTCACCACAGACGACACGCTCACCACTGCCATTGACGCAGTCACCACCACCAGCACACTCACCACCACCACCAACACAGATTATTTAGGGAAACAAAAGTGTTTATTCTATATCGTCCAGCAATGTTCCCTTTCTTATTTGTAAGTTTTTTTTCCCGCAAAACCATAAACGTCCATTAATTCATTTAGTGTTAGGCGTGTATTTCACGCTGTAGATTTGACTGACCTTTTCTTTAATGTTAAATCAACAAGCCATAAACGTAGAAATAAACTGCAGAGGAAGCTTCATCCCGCCGGTGGATGAAGTTGTGATGAGTTCGCCGCGTTGTGTTTTTGTTTACGGAGTTGATGGCACCGTTACTATCAGCCCCGGGTCCCCGTCCGCATAGCACGTTCAATGTGAAAGCCATAAAATATAGTCTATGATGATTCCATCCTGGCCACATCGCTTGCTTGCCTCCCCCCACTTCCCTGCCTGCCGTTCCTTGGCGCGCTTCAGAACATCTGGAGAAGGAGCGATGCCGGTGAAGTAAACGGCTGAACAGCTGTTGCTCCTCTCTCTATCTCTCCATCTCTCCCTGTTGTTGCATTCTGCCTCTTCCTTTTCTGCTCTTCTGTCTCTCCTAGTGCCTCTTTGTAAGTTCACCCGCTTCCATGACAGGTGAGTGGAGTATGAGACTGGAGCAGGTCCTTTAATAGCACCTCCAAGACACTTATGTGACAACCTCTAACAGACTCAAGTTATCTGACTGAAAGACCTTTCTTAATAATATTAATGCACTTTGTGGACAAAAGTATTGGGACACCTGACCAGCATGTCTTTATGGAGCTCGCTTTGTGCACTGAGACACAGTCATGCTGGAATAGAAAAGATTCTTACAATTGGCTGTTACTTAGGGGGTGGGGGTGGGGCTGCGTGCTGTGATATGCCCTCGCCAACATGGAGGACTTGCCTTAAATTATCTTGAATCTAAATATTAAATGTGAAAAATATTTCTCGCATTCCACCATTAGATAGGTGACACCTTTGCAACAGCACCGTGTTATCCAAAATAGCCTTAATAGCATAATAGCCGGAGTTATTAGCCGAAAATGTTTTACCTCACCAGGGTATCTCAATACGTACTTGCGGCTTTTCTAGGCGACCCCTCATTTGCCATAACAGCCCCTGGCGATCGGGAAAAAGCGCAATACCGCAAAATTTTACAGGGACCGTTGGCTCCCCCAACTCCCCGGAGAACGTGAGATACATTCTTCACATTTAGAGCGCAAGATATATTTAGATTTAAGATTTAGATTTACATTTAGATTTAAGATTTAGTATTTAGATGTAGATTTAACGTTATAAAAGAGTTATACCGCTCACCTCGGACAAAAGTTATGGGACACCCGGGTGAGATGAGCAATTTTCACCTAATAACTCCGGATCTCCGGGAGCAAACGAGGGGTATTCGGAAAGGTCCCATCGAGCCCTTTCTGACTGTGATGTTTTATGGAGATTGGTAGTTGGCGTGGCCAATTAGCATATGTCGTAATTTGTAAAAGTGGTACATTAAAATCCCACATTTAAATTTCACTGTGTGTTGTACTTGTATGACTGCATGTGACAAATAAAGAATCTTGAATCTTGAAAAGTGCATCATTTAGATTTAGAGCACAACATTTCGTTTTTTAACACATTTAGCTCTAAATGTGTGAAAATTGTGTGAACGTCGCACTAAATTTGTGAAGCTGTTTCTACAATTGGCACCCCATTCAATTCGTCCACATGTTCCTCAAACCTGTAAATCAACAACTGCTATTCAAACAAGTTACTGCAGGTTACACCCCTTAGCAAACCCTGTCAAAGAAAAGGCAGAGGTTAAGGCAAAAGTAAGAAAAGGATGGAGTTTTTTTTGAGAAATAAATAAGGAGAAACAAGAGCCATAGTGAGTCACCAAGGTGCTCCTTGAAGAGGTGGGTCTTGAAGACAGCTAGGGACTCCAGATCTCATTTGCGAGACGGAGAAGAGACTTGATGAAGGTCTTCCTCTTCTTTTGAGCAGCGGAGATTCAAAGAGAGCAGTGCCTGAAGCTCTGAGAGGACGAGAAGTGATGCCGCTTTATCAGTGCTGATAAGTTTGGGGGTGGAAGTCTGTTTTGAGCTTAATGCGAGCACCACAGGGAGCCAGTGAAGGTTCCTTAGTAAAGTTCCTTAGGAACTTAGGAACATTGAAGACAAACCTGGCAGCTGGTTCTGAAGTGTCTTGTTCCCTTCAGTGGACGTCCAGCCAGCAGGGAGTTCCAGTTTGAAGATGACCAGAGACTTAATGAGAATCTGTAAGCTTTTATGGTGAGAAAGGATACTTCTGATGTTGCTGAGAAGGTTTCTGCATGTCCTGGCGATCTGGTGAACCTGTGGAAGACTAGAATATCACCAAGAGTTCTTACCTCCTTCACACCTTTCCTCTTTACTTAGGACATGCATGCTTGATAAGTTCTCAGACACTGTTGTTGTGAGAATGGACCACTGGTGTTTAGGAAAGGGGTTTAGAGTCTCTAAGGTTGAACAGAGCTGGTACCTCATGCGCACGGTCAGATCGCTTCCTCAGAAACCACCAATGAAATTTCAACGAGGTGTATATTAATATACACTGACGAGTCATTTATTTAAGTACACCTACCTTCACCTTCACTACACTCACTACGGTCACAGTTGCAGACTGGAGGCCCGCTGTTCTGTTTCTCTGCGTCATTTGTTATCTCTTCATTAAACAGTTCATCAGTGGTCAGGACCCCCACAGGACCACCAGAGAGCAAATCTTATCTGTGTGGTGGAATGAGTAAAGCAGTGACACTGAGGCTGTAGTGGTGTGTTCGTGGCACCAGGTGAGCGCTGACTGTTTTTCTGCTCATTGGAGCAAACAGAAGCTCAGCCCTTGGTCAGCTGCACCTTCGGGTGAAGTCTAAAAAAACTCTTCTTGGCGTTAATTTCTGCCAAATGATGACAAACACGGAGAAAACACCACTAATGCATTTACATGGCGTTTGGTTGACATTCTGGAGGACTGAATGTGTCCCATGGTGTCCCATGAAGTGTTCTGGGAACCGCGACTGATATTAGTTGAGCGGCGTGTTTGTGCTCTTGTACCAGTCGCAGCAGAATCAACAGCAGATCCTGAGATGAGAGTATAGTAAAAGAACTTCTGCAGAAATCTTTGCACGTCTTCGAAAAGCACAAAAAACTCCCTTTGACCCGACGCTGTGCAGGAAGAGGGTGAACTCGATATCGGGCCCAATGTTTGTTCCTCTCCTGCCTGCGGCGCCGAATCACAAGGATTTTTAAAGCAGGAATGTTGATTGTAAGTTTTAACAAAGAATAAAACTTTATTTTCAATGTAGAACCACCAGTAGAGATGTCCTAAATGTAAAAATTCCGGGGAGACCATTTACTGCCCCCTCAGGTCAAACAAGGAACTACACTTTGGGCTGCAGGCTGAGTTAAACAGCGTCAGATAAAAGCCTCACTGAAGTCAAACACAGCTACAAAACACAACAAAAATGCCTTCAGAGCATGTTCATTTATCCAAGATTCAAACACCCGTGTGTACGAGGCCTTCGAGGGTATGAACAGTGTGTCCACTTACTGTCCACTTTAGTATCTGAGTAAAATTGCTCTTATAGCCACACGTAAACACTCCCCAGCACACAGTATAAATTTAACCCATTTACCTGAGATTTGAAACCACAACCTTTTGACAGGGGCAACTCCCTAACCACCAGGCCAACAGCTGTCCATCATTCCTGTTGGTCCACCTTGAAGAAAGTTGATAATAGTTCGTCTGACGATTCAAAATTTGTTTTAGTCATCTATTTCTTCATCAAGGTCAGTTTCTGGCCACAGGACACTGTTGTCTGGATATTTGGGGTAGCACTCCAGGGTGTGACCCAGCAACACACCACTACCATGTCGGTGTCACATTATGTTGAGAACGACCCAAATAATAGCTGCTCCTGTGCTCCTGTGGGGTTCCTGATCACTGATGAAGAGTAGAGGGGGCTATGTGTAGAAATGTAGAGACTACAGTTTCTAATTTTACAGGTGCACTAAGGTAGTCAGATGGAGCTGATAGAACGTGCAATGAGACCCATAGGAGAGTAGATAAACAAAATTCGGGAGAACCAGTCTGTGACGGCGGGCGTGCTCAGGGAGTGAGGCCAGGCGCAGTTGCAAGTTCCCTTTTAATGGGTTTTATTACAAAAACTCAGACTCCACATACAAAACATAAAGGGAACGAGGGCCTAAAACACAAAACACACAGAATCGAGGAGACAGGAGGAACGGGTAACACGAGGGATGACTAGCAACTAATACAAAACTCTTAGAACTTAAATACACACGACACCAACCATTAAACAAAATCAGGCAAACTAAACACAGGACAGCTGGCACAAACTCATTTCATAATAACAGTTTCTATAACAAACTAAACGCAATTTTTTTTCAAAATTATTGTCTAAAACCAAGCGAGTATGAAGAACCTTTAAAGAACATTCACATCATGTAAAGGTTCTATACTGATTCTTTGTATTGATATATTGAAACCATTAAAAGGTTCTTCACACTCATGTTTCAATAGTGTTCAATAGTACCCTGAAAATACACCAAATAGATTTAAGGCCTGAGTGTGAAACCCCTTCATCTTAAATACAAGGCGTTAATTCTTTCATTTGCTGTAAAGGATAAAATGAAGGTGTTTGGATCGTGGCAGAGCCGTCCGCTGGGTCTGGTCTGCAGTGCTGATCAGGCCCAGCTCACGTCTTTCCCCCGAAAACACAACTAAAGATCAGAGGTGGACAAAGTACAGAGACCACTGGTCAAATGTTACTCCAATACAAGTGAAAGTCGTGCCGTCAGATTTTTACTGAAGTTAAAGTACTGAAGTACTTGCTTTTAAAAACACTAAAAGTACATTTTTTTTCACCGTACTGTTGCACTTTAGCACAACACAAACAATCCCTAGCGCCTCTGACTCGCCTGTAGAACCTCTAGAATAAGAAACTGGTAAAATGTTACAGAATGAAACACAAAGAAAACCAGTCATTTTTTTTTTAACAATGTTTTTATCATTACAGATTACACACACACTAACAATATCTGCACATAATGAAAACATCAGGATTTATTGTTCAAAGCATATTGTCACATCAACTCAGAGAATACCAAAACCGCCTTCACTCTGACATTCACTCATGCACAGCTTCAGCTCCAGACCTCCGAACCTGCAGGGGGCAGAGTGTGCATTTTAGTAACAAAAGAGATCACCCTGAACTTCCTCGGGTGGCCATGACACCTGCACACCTGCATGGAACAAAGGAGAAACGCATGGGATCAGAGGAAAGACACAGCAACCTTCCAGCAAAGAACTAAACCACAGAAAACACTCAGTTCACGGTCAAGACACAACTGGTAGAAAATGGACACCTGTAATATTCATTTAAATGTGAAGTTACCAAAGCTAATACTAACAATCATAGTAATGAGAGCAGCTTGTGTTTGGATCAGTTATTTTGTTTAGTTTGAGCTGAGATGTCTGAAATATGGTGATGTTAAGGTATGGGGAGCTGAAAAGGCATGGTTTATGTATATTAGTAAGTAATCATGTATATTACATATGTAAACTGGGCATGTTCTGTTCTGATTCTTGTATTTTCATTCTGATACATGTGATATTCTGATACATTGGGTTTCCTTGTGTTTTAAAGTTTATCAACCTAATCTAATCTAATCCAATTCAATCTAATCCAACCCAACCATCTGTTCATTATCTACTGCTCATCCACCTTGGAACTAGAACTGAAATCTCAATAAACTACGATTAATGGAAGATTTGAATTGTCCCTTTGCATTCTTCAGGCCAGGCTCTTTTCAAGTTTGTGCAAGAACTGAGCAAAACATGAGAACTTGACAATTGATAACCAGTTGGTAGTGAAGACGTGGAAAGGCCAGAGGTCAAATAAGCTGTCAACGCAGAGGAACTGACTGGTAAGGATAACAAAGGAAGCTGTCGCGAAGACGGTGGCACAACTGAAGCTGGAAAGAACCTTAGCTAAAAGTGCCTTCACCAAGCATGCCAACTACCTGAGCAGGACTGCTGGAAGCATGACCAAGAGTGAAGTACAAGGGGAGTTCAAAATGCTCACCTCTCATGCAAGGAATGTAAGTAAGAATAATGATGATTACAGGATTGTCCTATTGGCAGACGCTGAAGAGATGGGTAAAGGAGCTGAACTGAACAAAAAGCAGCAGGTAGACCTGCAGAAAACCATAGAAGACTGTGACAAAAGACTGGAAGAAATCAGGGAGATAGTCCAGTTCAACCTCTTGTCCAGATACAGGGAAGATGAGGTGAAGTCTGCAATAGAGGAAGCAGAGGTAGCCTGTGAAGGTGTCGGAAGCTAGAAGGGGAGAATTCCTCACAGCACAAAGGATTGCAGAAGAGGAGAGAAGGGTACCTGAGGTACCTGCACAAGCTCTACAGGCACAGCCAGCTCTGCAGAATGTTCAGCAGCCAATACTGAAGGTCAAACCCATTAAAGAAACTTCCATCAATGCAGAAATTATTGGGATAGTGTCCAAAAGCAGGGGGAGTCCACTGGCTCAGTTGAAGTAAAGAAGGTCCAATTTCTAGACAGTGTTGAAAAGAAAATAAGCAGCTTGGAGTAAGGGAGAAGCCTGACAAGAAGCCTGGTTACACAGAGAGGAAATATGCCTCTACTCGGTCCACGAGAAAAGGTGGATGTGTTGTCTGAGGAGACGAAAGATACAGAGAAAAGATCTTCTTTTGTAAACGGTTTAAAGAACTGGAGTCTAGTGAAAAGCTGAATGCTGTGGAAAAACTGGGGGCATGCAAGAGGTGTGTAGTGTGTCATGAAGAAGGTAGTAAATGTAAAGATATTTACCTGTGTAAGAACTAGGGATGAGCGAGTACAGCATTATCTGTATCTGTATCCGTTAACCATATGAATTATCTGTATCCGTATCTGTAC
>JBBPDH010230380.1:0-12264 GCA_037974565.1 Clupeocharax schoutedeni | reverse complement strand
ACTTGATGAAGAGGTTGGAGCTGTGTGATTGAGTGATATGTGCCAAATAAAGAATATTGGATCTGGAATCTTGATTTATTGCATAATTCCTTTAAAGTAAAGGGCACCAGCGGAGACCTTTTGAGAAAGTTCTGTTTTGTACTCATAGTTGCCTCAATGGCAGTCATGGGACAAAGCACTCTAACTTCCTCTTTCTCACACACACAGCTGTGTATCGGTACTTTTGCTATTGTCAAATCATGAGGAAGCCATAAGGCACTCGACAGCACATTCATTTTTGAACATTAGTTGTGATTTTTGTTTTTGAAGAGCAGAGAAAGATGTTTCTCTTCTGGTGCTTTTGTTTGGTTTTCTTTTCAGTACTCCTCTCGCCTTCCCTCTGCGAGGCAAACCTCTCCTGCTTAAATGAAGAAGGACAGCCTGTCGACTGGTAGATGAACTTTACGCTTCCTTTCTTGTGGTCTGAAGATATTTTGATGTAGCTGTTGACTGTGGTAGAACTACACAGAAATGTTAGTGAGATCTTTGTCTTTTTCTTTATTCTTCCCTCTACAATATAAGGTTCATTATATACAAGTTACCCAAATATAAGGAGGGTAAGGTGGGAAGTGGAGTTGATTACATGTATTTGGATCCTTCCATGCTGAGCTGGCACATGAGTAGTCATGCAGTGAACACTAGTGAAGGGGCAGTGGGGAGAACAATGAGCCAACTCTATGACAGATATGAGGTATGAACGTGTGTCTTGTCCAGTTCCTTCTCTTTTTGTTTAGACAGATGCTACTCCTGTAGTTAAAGTAACAGTCAACCCAAAAAAGTCTACATATTTGTCTTTTTTTTCAATCCAAAAACACCAGCAACTACCTGGCATCAACATTTCATACGTAAATTAATTTTTAAAACTATTAATCAGCTTCTATCTCTTCACATCATTAATTTCCCAAATGGAGAAGCGAACCTTTATCCTGACAGTGAGCATATTATAAGAGGTGGGACAGACTTCCATTCTTTCACTTGTCAGTTACATTGGCCTAAAGAAGCAAACTTCAGACACAAACATATATTGACACTTGATGGCATTCATATAGATGAAACTTAGCTATCATGAATATATAGTGCTCAAAAAAATAAAGGGAACACTTAAACAACACAATGTAACTTAAAGTCAGTCACACTAACTGTGAAATCGACCTGTCCACTTAGGAGGCAACACTGATTGTCACTGAGAGTGTAGACTGTAAATCAGTGTTGCTTCCTAAGTGGACAGTTTGATTTCACAGGCGTGTGATTGACTTGAAGTTACATTGTGTTATTTAAATGTTCCCTTTGTTTTTTTGAGCAGTATATATATTTCCGGGAATGTGGGAACTGTGTAAATTTTATTTCCCTGTGAACTGTTTTTCTAAAAAGAACCATCACAGATGTAAATCTCTTGGCAGTAACTTAGTTTCTTCCTCTAAATACTATGCAAATGTTGGCCATGCTCTGATACACTATATGGACTAAAGTAATGGGACGCCTGACCAGTACACCAACAGGAACTTTAATGACATTACACTCAAATCCATAGACTTTAATATGGAGTTGGTCCTCCCTTTGAAGGTTTTGAAGTTTCTGTGGGAATTTGTGTGCATTCATTTTGTAGAGCATTTATGAGATCAGATGCTGAAGTTGGATAAGAAGGCCTCACTCACGGTCTCCATTCCAATTCATCCCAAACGTGTTGGATGTGCTTGAGGTCAGGATGCTGTGTGGCCAAAAAGAAGTATGGGGCTTACATTTTGCACTGGGGCATAATTATGCTGGAATCGAAACAAGGCTTCCCCAAACTGTGTCCACGAAGTTGGAAGTATGACGTTGCCTGGAAGGTCTTGATATGCTGAAGCATTAAGATTGCACTTCACTGGAAGTAAGAACTCAATTAAATAATTAAGAGGTGTGTCCCAATGCTTTTGTCCATCTATTGTATGTTGGTTATAAGAAATTCCATCAGAATCATTTTATTTTGAACACTTAAATGCTTACTGCCCAGTAAACTGCTGTACATATTCTCATTTGCACAGTACTGTATATTCATCTCCATTAATTAGCACTGATTTTTTAAAGCCAAACAGCTCTGCATACGTGCTCTACAATGATGCTCCTCCTTTGCTGAAGTACCAGAATAACTACGGACACGCTAAAGGTACTCTTGCAAAATTTTGTTCTTGCAGAAATCAAATCTCACCGTAACCTTCACACTGTATGCTTTGTTGCTTTATTCAGCATTTGCAGTGTGATTGTTCGGAAGATGGTTGTTCAGTTTTTTGCTGCTAGAAAATAAGGGTGACCCAGTGCAAAGACCACAGCTGATAACCAATAAGTGCTGTTGACTGAGCATTGATTTCACTCTTTGATTTTTTCTAAGGATCAGATAAAGCTCTAGTGCAGAGGGCCTGCAGGTAATAGGGCAGCATGCATGTGTTTGTGAGAAGTTTTCCCTCAGCTTATATTTCTGTTCAGCAAGGTTGTCGTCAGCATAACAGGGTTTTGCTGTCAAATTTGTCCTTGCAGTGAATTTAGTTTTATTTATTTATTTGTCGATGCTGTGGTTAAAAAATCCAGTCCACACAGAAATTACATTGTTTCAAGATAATATCAGTCAGTTACACAGTGCCTCTAACTGTGATTGATGAGATGTTTTAAGATGTGTATGTGTTCTGTAGGGGTATTGCTGTTTGACCGCTCTCAGGGATTCTGGCTAGCACACAGTGTTCCTCACTTTCCACCTTTCCCTGAAATGGGTTTCGGCTACCCCTCAACCGGCAAACTCTTTGGGCAGACTTTCCTCTGTACAACCTACAGTTACCCACAGTTCCAAACGATATGTGAGCAAACCATCAAACCAAAGCATGTATACATACAGTATGTGTATGTATATGTTTGTGTGTGTGTGTGTGTGTGTGTGTGTGTGTGTGTGTGTGTGTGTGTGTGCTTTTGATCAAATGTTTATTTTACATTTATTCACAGGATATGAATTTACATTCACTTCAAAAAGTCAAAAACCTCCCCACCCACCCACATACACACACACACAACCACACCCCCCACCACACACACATGTATAAATGTACCATTTAATGCAAAAAACAAACATATATATTACAATTGCAAGAATATTTGTTTTGTTTTGGTCTGCAACCTCACTCAGAATTTCATTTTTCTAACAGCACAGCAGCTGGCGTACATATATCCCCATGTATATAACTGCTCAGTGCCAGAGGCATATCACACAGACCTGCCAGTCATGGCACAGATCTGTGCAGGCAAGACCCTGACTGTAGTCCCCAGAAGAAAGCTGGAGAAGCTGGAGTCAGTCCAAGGAGAGATCTTCCTCAGTTTCGCCAAATCTCACAGATATGTTGATGGTGAGAGGACTTCTGCAGGTCATTCATTTATAGGCTCTACATGCTTTCCCCTCATTTTGGAATAGGCAATAGTTGTCACACAGCCACTTGTTGACTTTTGGTTATGCCAAAGGACACTTGAGTTCTTGAGTAACTATTGACATTGCTTATGTAATGGACGCAGGGCTTTTAGAACGTGCAGAATGGCATGGTGTGTTCATTGTGTATGTGTAAAATTCCTGCAGAAAAGTGAAGCACTACATTTATTTGATTGTAATGTTTGGAATATTTCATTAATGTGGCAAAACTATATTATATGATTATATTTTAATGTGTAGTGTAGTAGGAATACAGCACCAGTAGTTACACTGCTGTTGTGTGTTTTGTTCGTGTGTGGCTACACAGTTATAGGGTTCTTTCATTTTAAGTGGAATTTTCTTTCATTTTAAGTGGAATTTAATTGTCTCCTGTGATTTGACCTTCAGACATTTATGCAGGCTGGGTTGCACAGACACTGAAGACGGACCTGTTGGTAGAATCATGGCAACGGAAGGCCCACCAGCTCCCTTCCAACTGTTCCCTCCCGTACTATGCACTGAACATCAAGAGCGTTTGCCTGCCAGAGAATGTTATTTTCAGCTCCTATGAAGACCACTCAAAATGGTGTGTCTCCCTGGAACACAAAGCCATGTGGACTTGTGTGGGGGACCTGAACAGAGAGAGTGGACAGGCTTTTAGAGGTGGCGGCCTCATCTGTTCACAAAATCCAACCATCTACAAAGCCTTTCGCCCCGCTGTGGCCTGGTTTAAAGGCTGTTAGCAGCAGGAGGGTCAGTGTCACCTTTAGAAGTCACATGTAAAGATGAAACAAGCTTTGCAGGTTAGGCAGAATTTAAGGTCTCTATTCCTTAAAGGCCTTATATCCTACAATTTGCCTTGTATTTAATCCTCTTATGTTGTTAATGTGCATTTATATACTAACAATATGTAATTTTGCCAGTAACCAGTTTCCAATCTCTCTTTATTCATTAGAAATTGCTCCTTTAAGACTGGTCTTTGTAAATTACCTCTGCCCTGATTGGGTGCCCTAAATTGTGCATCATTCAAAAAGCAATCCAGACTGAAACACTTTATAATCAGTGTGAGTGTGCAAGGCTAACCTGCAGTAGGCTGTATAAACCATAGCCTGCATATAAAGGATAAACCGATTTATGTTAATAGGATGGTGTTTGTGACAGTGAATGCAGTGAACGCAGAACAGTCTGGTTTGGTATGTAATTTCGCAGCTTAGTTTCCATAAATGGGTTAAATGGACTGGGGAGTGAATAGTATGTTTTGAAACTTTCTGAAGATTTGTATGAATTATTTCACTTTTGACTTTCATCACTAATCCGCACCCTCACCCTGGTTATTCTCATGTTAAAGATCTACCTGTACTTAAATTTAGGTAAATTGGCATTATGATCTAAAACCAGAATTCAATATACTATATATCCTGTTATTCCACAGAACATTATAATTCCTAAGCCTCACCATGATATATATGAAGTTTCTTTTCACAATATTATGAATCAGATTTCTCACTACAGTACCTACCACATATCACACAAATTCATAATACATACTTCCATCTTTATTTCCACAACTAATTAGGTATTCTGCATTTCTTTGCTGTCTTTAAAAGTGCACAGATATACAGAAGTGTGTCAGGTATATTTAGAAGTGAATTTAGAAGTGATTCTTTCAACATTCACTGCCAACACTATTCAGTGTGGGGAAAATCACATTTGTTGTGGCTGTGTATCATCTGGAATTACGAGATTCCCATTTGTAAATGCAAATTCCTCATATGTCGACTGCATTTTACTAGCGTGAAAACTAATGCCCTTACACCTGAAGGGTATTAATGAGGAAAGGGCACTGGGCGTATGGCACTGCAGCTTAAATACATTTTATATGGAGTTGGTCCCCCCCTTTGCAGCTATAGCAGCTATCATTCTCCATGGAAGGCTTTGGAGTGTTTCTGTGGGAAATTTGTGCCCTTTCATTTAGTAGAGCATTTATGATGTCAGACACTGATGTAGGATAAGAAAGCCTGGCTCGCAATCTCCATTCCAGTTCATCCCAAAGGTGTTAAATGGGGTTGAGGTCAGGGATCTCTGAGGACCAGTCAAGTTGTTCCACAACAAACTCATATACCCATGGGGCAGCTGGGAGCCTAGCGGTTAGGGAGCTATACCTGTGATCAGAAGGTTGTAGGTTTGAATTAAGGTTCCCTTGAGCGAGACCATCCCCCCACACTGCTCCCTGGGGCCCCTCACTGGTGGTAGCACCTGCTTCACTTGGTGAATGGGTTAAACGTAGAGAAAGAATTTCATACTGTTCGCTGTGGTGTGTTCATTGGTGACTATATAGGGGCCACCCTAATTTATAGTTTGCTTTGTAGACTGTCATGTAAAACACTGTGTCCACAAAGTTGGAAGCATGGTGTTGCCTAGAATGCCTTAGATTTGCCCTTCACTGGAAGTAAGGAGCCACCCGAATTCAGTAATTAAAAGGTTTGTCCCAATACTTTTTGTCTATATAGTGTTTTTGGCCATGTTTAGACTTTAAGTCCTCCCCGCCTCTGGGGGCGCGATGGGACAAACACATGCTTTGCATTTCCGGTTTGAAGCCTGCCTCAAACACACACGTGAACTCGGGAAAAGATGGACTTCGTGGAGGTGGCAGTTTCTGAAGATGTACCCAGCAAAAAGGGCAAGGTTAAGAAAGAAAAGAGAAAAACGAAGCGTACGGAGGAGACAGATGGAAAGGGTACTGAGACTGAAGCTGCAGAGGCTCCAGGTTCATCTGATTCTTCACTACCTCCCACTTTCAGCCTGTCTGAGATCAAGAACAAGCAGAGGAGACACCTCATGTTCATGAAGTTGAAGCAGGAGAAACGCAAGGTAAAGTGGACAGATATATAAAAAAGGCTGGTGACAGCTTTACTGGTCAGTTTTCAAAAAAACTGGCACGTGTGTGACTGTGATACATGCATGGGTAAACAAAACAAAGCACAGGCAGTGAGAGATCAGGATCAGAAAACGTGATTCCAGAGAAAATTGTTGTTATGACTATTAAGAAACAGACAAGAACAATGTCAGAAAAAATGTTATATCACATAATGATAATGTTTTAGCACCTGACAAGAAGTTTGGACAATGGTAGACTGTTGCACATCATAGCAACAGAATGTACATAGTGATGCGACACATTATGATAGTGATTTAAACACAGTAAGCAGGGACAGGCTGTTTTAGTTTACACAGCAAAACAGAACCAGGCTGTTGCTCGGATTATTGTGTGGATATGTGACAGAGGGAGGACTTACACATCCTTGGAAGACCTGCAGTTGAATTCAAGTCAGGGAGTCAAGTTGATATTTGTTGTCATTTCAACCCTATACACAGTACACAGTGAAGTAAAACCATGCTCCTATAGGGCCATAGTGTAGCACAGTGTGGGCAGGACAGGACTAAAAAGAGCAAAGGAAACGGGAGTAACAGTACAGTAATTTACAGGACAAGACAACAAAGTGTGAGTGCAGTATTATGCAGTATTATGACAAACTGTATTCTAGCTGTATACAGCAGTCAAATGTGCAAAGAGGTAGACAGGAATAAATAATGGTAATTTCAAGTAGCAGTAGGATTTTAAAAAATGTACACTATGTAAATAAATACAAGGTTTTTACTTTGGCTCTTTTGTAGTTTATGGCAGAGAAGTTTAATGTGTGTTCAGTTCAGAGAGTGTGTGTGTATGTGATATGCAGGTGTGACCTAGTGGTTAGAGCATTCACATGTTGTTCTAGTGGCACCTCTGAGGTACCCTTAGCAAGGTACCATCCCCACAGACTGCTCCCCGGGCACTGCGTTCCTGGTTGCCTGCTGCTTCATGCCATGTCAGAATGCATCCCTATAATCCCTGTAGCATATTGTGAGAATTGGGTGGTGTCCACAGGAAAGAGAGACAATGTTAATTCAGCTCTTTAGGAAAGCAATCTGAATTTCACCTTTTCAGAAGCGACTTTTTACTTGTTAGAAACCAAGTTTAAGATCTGTTTAAGATTTAGGGGAAATTTAGGGGAAAGAGTCTTTACTGGTGAAATAAGGAAAGTATACAGTTCGGTATAACTAGGAGCGTGCAAGCTGGTGATATTGTTTAACTCTAAAATAATGGCACTACAGTACACACACAGTCAGTGCCAGATTTAAAAATGCTTTTTAAAAACTGTCAACACAAAGAATTATATTCAACATTATACAAATCCAACCGGTGCTCTCCAGTGCTGTCTTTGTAATTAAGCATGGTGTTTTAAATACAGACCATGTTCAGAAAAGTGTACTGTGATGTGATTTATTTTGATGACAGTCAATTCCAACGTATTACCCATCAACTAAATCACATTAAAAAGACTGAACTTTGGAATTTTTACTAATCAGTTTTCTACATTTTTAGAAAATTCATGTTGTTTAGGCACTTCATTGAGTGAGTAGGCCTCAGCACAGTCCTGGTGAAATATACTTGTTAAATGAATTAAGCCCATGTAGCAGACTGATACCAACACCAGTAAACATCTGCCAGACTTGATATGGCACTAGTGTTATTCAGGTAATATGAAATGCAGTCAGTGTTGTAGTTGAATCCTGCAGTTTTCTGACTTTATGCCCAAGCTCCCATTATTGGGCATACCTACCCGAACTGTGTACATTTTGCAAACTTTCTTTGCTGATGTTCTTGGGCGCCTAGCACAGCTGTATGATACTGCGGATAACCTGTTAATCATTACTTACTAATGATGTACATTGTATTTAATCGTTTATCCAATCTGTCATCCTAATATCTTTTTTATATGTGGCCCAACAAACTAGCAAAGCAAAACCATGTTTGAAAAGCACTGATTTCAATAATATTATCTAACAGTATTATTATCTTGTTTTCCACTTCAGCAAAAATTGGAGTTGAGAAAGAAAAGGAAAAAGGAACGAGAAGCTCTTGGTGACAAGGTATGTATTTGTTAACCTGCCGTCTGTCTCCTGGCATTCTTGTTAAAATTTTGAATGCTAGGAGTGATCATTTCAGAACCAGTGACAGGCTGATTTTCCAACAGTGCATTGTTTTGTACTCGTTCTTTATTCTGTGGCCACCATAGGCACCCCCAAAAGAGGTTCCAAAGACTATTGAAAATCAGAGAGTATACGACGAGACCACAGTAGACCCTGAAGACGAGGAGGTATGAACACATTTCCAGAGTAAATGAAAATATAGTTTGTATTTTCGCCCATGTAAATAATAACATGAATATGTTTAAACAGGTGGCTTATGATGAAGGAACAGATGAGTTCTCAGCTTACTTCAACAAACTGATAAACCCCAAAGTGCTCATCACCACATCTGACAGACCAAGAGGAGTAAGTTCTTTATAATACCAAATTGTTAGAACGTTATTTTGACTTTGTGAGATTTCTGGGCACAGATCGAGCCCAATCAGAACTGTCAATGGAGCTCAATAAATACAGAATCCTGTAGTGAGCTGTACAGCAGGATTAACATTATTGTGAAAAATGGTATTTTGCGTCTTTGCTTTGTCAGTACTCATGTCGAATATAGCACAGGGTGTATGAGACCCCTGATGCTCTAGCTTTCTAAACCTGCTTCTGTTGTGCTGCAGGTCTTCAGTACGCCACGCTATAACCCAATTTAATGTCATAATGCTTGAAAAAAACAGTAGTTGTGTATTTTACATGCTCTCGATAACAGAGTTGGCAACACTGAATGTACTTGAAGATATAATTTGCTTTCTATAGTGATCTTGGGATACATTGTAATGTATTAAAATGTTTATTATATGTAGAAATGTTTACTGTGTACTGATAATTTCTCTGTGTGTTTTTAGAGAACTGTGCGGTTTTGTGAGCAGTTGTCAACAGTAATACCAAATGCACATGTATACTACAGAAGAGGCCTTGCACTGAAGAGGATCATTCCTCAGTGCATATCACGAGATTTTACATACCTCATCGTTATTAACGAGGACCGAAAAGTGCCAAGTATCCTTCACTTCGTACTTTTAAGGAAACAGTATTGTTCTCTGTGTATTTTTTTTTTCTTAAAAAAAAAAGAAAGAAAATTAAAAATCGATATGCTTATTTCCATAGTACACACATGGTAGAGTTCCTTAACTCATATTCTCAAAGACGGTATGATTCTCTGTCACCTTCCTGATGGACCAACTGCCCATTTCAAAGTCAGCAGTGTCAGACTTCGCAAAGAGATGAAGGTTTGTTACAATTCCGTGCTTTATTTCAACGTATTTGATGTGTAACATTACCTAAATTATTGCTTTTATTTGGACTATCTTGCAGAGAAGAGGCAAAGAGCCAACAGAACACTACCCAGAGGTCATTCTGAATAACTTCACCACTAGACTGGGCCACAGCATTGGCCGCATGTTTGCCGCGCTGTTTCCTCAGGATCCGCAGTTTGTTGGTCGTCAAGTTGCCACTTTCCACAACCAGCGAGACTTCATCTTTTTTAGGTTTCACAGGTAGTGACACTTTTTATTCAAATGACATATACACACAAACATACATTTAAGCGTATTATCATGGGGGGTTACTTTCCAAGAGCACCTGCATATAGTGAAAAACCGCAATGTTCTGATGTGGTTAAAATGCTTTAAATGTCTATTTTTTTAAAAATAGTATAAACCCCAAATATTCCCCAAAACGCTTTTTTCATTTTAAACTCCGCTCAATACATTACCCTTAAAAAAATGTGAAGGTAAACCTGTATTCGTACTGTACAGTTTACACTGAACTCCTGCAGTGCTGCTACAGTGCTGCTGTACGGACTTCACTGTAATTCATGCAAGCGCATTTTCTTTGGTATAAGCAGGTATTCATTTAATTTACAGTAATAAAAATACAGGGCTTTAAGTGAAAAACACAAGAACACTCGAGACACTTCACGGTGGAGATTCTGAACTGCTGTGGTGTCAAAGAGCAGCAGCCAATCAGCAGTACGAAGAAATAAATAGTGTTCTTGGATTGGCTACTTTCAAACCTCCTGCCTCAGAGTACAGTGGCTGTCGCGAACATTGATCATCTCATTACAATAACACTGATGAAGGGGTAGGATATAAAAGGCAGCATCTGAACAGTCAGTTCTTGTGTGGTAGAAGCAGCATAGCTGTAGCCACAGACCAGTCTGAGTATGAAGGTGAAGTACGAGGCGAAGATAGCTTGGGCTGATAAATCAGTTTCTCTAAGTTGCCCCTGCGATCTGAAGTTTGTGGGTTTGAATCCCAGAATTACTAGTGGTACCACTGCTGTATACTTGAGCAAAGAACTGTCCCCATTTGCTGCTCTCTTGGCGCCCCCTGTTGGTGGCAGTGCACTGCTTCACTTGGAAAATGGATTTCTCGTTCACACTGTGTACTTCGGTGAGGTGTGTTCTCCATGACTATGAAGAGCCACTTTATTATATGGATAGCCAGGTGTGTGTGCATCACTTTCCTGGGAAAGAGTTGGTGCTAGGATAATAATCAGTGTGAAGGAATATGTTTCCATTTTTCCAATCAATTCCTGGTCATTTCTAATAAGAAATTAATAAGAAATGACGCTTGTTGAAATCCATAGTGTTGAAGAAGATGGTCATTCTTTAAGACACCTGCTGTTGAGTTAGTTGAACAATGATTTGATAAAGCATCTATGATCATGTTTAATGCACAGATACATCTTCAAGAATGAAAAGAGAGTAGGCATTCAGGAGCTTGGACCTCGCTTCACCCTGAAGTTACGCTCCCTTCAGAAGGGGACGTTTGACTCCAAGTTTGGAGAGTATGAATGGGTTCACAAGGTGAGTTTAGAAGCACTCCTTGGGTATTACTTTCTACCGTCCAATATTTAGAGGTTCCTTTATTAATCAAAACTTCCTTTTGTATTTCAGCGTCATGAAATGGATTCCAACAGAAGAAAATTCCATCTTTAAGAACATAGGATAGAGTTTGAGACTTGTATTGTACATTTCATTTAATCACTTCTCCTGCAAAATCACTGATTAAATGAAATACGAGAGGGCTGTCTTGGAGCCTAATCACCAGAGACTGATGGTGGCAAGGAAACTGTACAGTGAATGTATATTAAAATACATTATACACTTACATTGTCATGTTGTCCTTTGTTGGTAAATGAATACAAACCTGTTTGTGTTTAACTGGACAACGGGGCTCCATATTAGAGAAAACACAATTTCCCACCTACTCCTCTTGTACTTGACATATAGACACATGGAGAGAGAAATTCACACCTAATTTACACTTGGTAATTTGTTTGAATGAGTTCTGTCAATAAAGAAATAAGACCTGCTGCTCTGGAGATGTACTGGACCACACAGTTTGGCAGTGACTGCACAGTTTTTAACACAGTTACACAGCTGCAGTTCATATATTTCTATAAATCTAACTTTAACTTGAATGTAATCAAATCAAATATAAAACCAAAGCTACCATTATAGGCCATTCCACCAAATGGGTGCCATTTGCTTGTTGTAACTCTTTCAAATTAAACTTTTTTTTAATCTTCTTTTCTTTTTTCAACTTTGAATCTAATAGCACTTATATTTAACTATTTAAAACAACTATTGGTCAATCTCACGCAGCTTTATTTAATCTTTTACAAGGTTTCAAAGCCAAAGATGGATACATTTTTCTCAGTCCTGTTACCAAAACTCACGTGACATCTCTTCAGGCTTTGCCCGGCTGGGCCCCAAGGGTATAGGCCTGGCCACCAGGTGCTCGGCATTGAAAGTTGAATATTATTACACTGACTAATAT
>JBBPDH010230369.1:0-12266 GCA_037974565.1 Clupeocharax schoutedeni | reverse complement strand
TCAACTCCTCATAGGGGGCCAGATCACGTTAGGCGTGCTGTAATTTTCCGCATTTTTTACGGATCGGATTACGTTTCCAAATCCTTCCCGATTTCCGATCCCGTCATTTTTAGGTCAGGATCGGACCAATACCGATACAGAATATCGGATCGGGACATCTCTAATTGCTATTTTCACTTCTAAATATTGTTTTTACTTTCTGCACCTTTAGGCTACTGCCAGTGGTCATGTTATGTAAAGTGGAGTTGTGTTATGTAAAGTGGTCTGTTTAGATAAACATGGCAGTTACATTCTGATGATTTCATATAAGAGGACTTGTTTGGTGTATAATTTGTGGATTGAGTTTCGCTTTAAATGTCTTATTATGCAATTAAGTATGTAATATAACCAAATTAATTGCTGCTATTAAGTAGTGCTGTTTATTTAAAATAGATTATTAGATTATAACCTGATGACACAGACACACACACACACACACACACGCAAACGCTTTTTATTTCTATTCAAATAAACTGCAGGAAAGATTCTCTCGGCAAATGGCAATAATGTGCACGCCAATACAGAACACACACAGAAACAAACAAATGCACAAGCACACACTGTTTAATTCTACTCAGATAAACTGCACGAAATATCCCCTCTCCTAACCATACTGTGCAGGCCAATAAAGGACACACACACACACACACTCTGACCACACCCTGGAGCTGTTCTCTGGCACTTTCCTCCATCATGCTGTCTCTCCTCAACTTCAAACACATTCCACACACAGTCCTGCTGAGACACAGCGGCTAATGATGAACTGCAGTAACACACACACACACACACACACACACACACACACACCCCTTCCACACATGCACTGCAATCCTTAACTTATCTGGATTTGTAAGTTAGTGAGGTTGAACTGCTGTCACTCCAAAATGCTTGTGTTTCACAATAATTAGTCCATACGGTTGGCTGGGGCACATCTAGCAGAGCAGATATTACTTAACCTGTCATGAAGGTGGCATAACCATGCTAATACACAGTGAACTCTTCAGTGTGACCTGTTCCACTGCCAGTATTTATAAATGCAGACTGAATCACTATGGGCAAAAAAAAATTTATTATTATTATTGTTGTTGTTGTTGCTGTTATTATTATTATTATTATTATTATTATTATGCAAAGGCGTAATACTACTACTACTAATAGTATCATCAGCATCAGCATCATAATGAAAATAATACTGTGACTCTAGTCAAAATAAGAAATATCGAACACTAAAATCGTAAACTTATCTCACATTTTTACCAAACTTCCTGTCTATATGACACACACACATATATTCATATATTCACAGCAGTGACATTTTCAGGTGTGATGCTGTGGGTTTATGTTAGTGAGCTTTATTCAAAAACTGGGTCAATCAAAGGGCAGCTGGCTTCCTCCCTCACTAACACACATTAGTACACACACACGCACACAAACACTCACACACACACACACAAACACAAACACATACTCAAAAACACAAATAAAACTTAATGCATGAACACATTTCCTCAATAAAAACATCAAACAAAATAAAGACTATTGTTCTGTGAATCAATGAATCATGTCACGTTTGACTGGCTCAGTAAAGAGAGCCTGAGACAGAGAGACAAAAGAAAAAGAGAGAGAAAGGAAGAGAGGGATAAAGCAAGACAGCGAGAGATAAAACGGTAGAAAGAGAGAGACAGAGAGAGAGAAAGCAAGCATGACAGTGAATGAGATAAGAGACAGAAAGTAAGGGATACAGTGAGATAGAGGGAGTGGGTGGATCCAAAAGAGACAGAAAACTAGAGAGAAAGTGCAAGAGAGAGACACAGAGAGAGACAGAGAGAGAGAGAGAGAGAGAGAGAGAGAGAGAGAGAGGGATTTATAGCGGTGTGTGTATAAAAGCTGTAATTGAGTGGTTGAACTCCAGTGACTCTCGAATGGACACAAAAATGCACATAATGACACCCTTCAATCTCCACGGGCCTCTGTCTCTTTCTCTCCCTCTCTCTTTCGCTCTCTCTCCCCCTCTCCCTTTCTCCCCCTCTCCCTCTCTTTCTCTCTGTTTTGTTCTTCACTCCCTCACCCTCTCTTTCGTTTTCTCCCGTTCTCTCCCCCTCTTTCACTCCGTCTTGTTCTTTTCTCTCTCTCTTTTTCTCCCCCTGCCTCTCTCTCTCTATCCTCCCTCTCTGACCTCTCTCTCTCTCTCTCTCTCATTCTCTGTTATCCATTCATCCATGTGTTTTTTTGGTGCCTGAAGTTTGCCAGCAGTTCACCTCATCCATATGCAGCCTCATGGATCTCCTTCCACAAAGAAGGAGGACATTAACATTCCTGTCTCACAACACACACACACACACACTCGCGCACACATACACTGGAATGTTTTTGTTCTGGAAGCTGTAATAAATGAACACACTCATGACCCAGTGCCTCTGTATCTCCAAACATGCTGCGAGTACAAAAATAATTTACTCTTCTTAAGTGTATTGTGCTTTAATATCCAGTGAATTGCAGTGTATATTCAGATTTTAACTGGCCAGGAACTGATCATTTTAGATTAAAATTTTTATGATCAAGTCGCCTCTGTAAGGAATGGGGAGTGTGTAGCAGGGAGAAAGTCTGTGACGTCATGGTTACGGTGGCTGGAAAGCAGCAAAATGCGGAGACAAGTCTGTCTTGCAGAGCTAAACACACAGCTGACTCATAAACAGACTTCAGCGTAAGGTCAGTTATAAAAAAAGACGTGTGTCACTGTTGTGGTTTAATTAAGCATAATCAGCCCATGAATGCAGCGATGTGCCCCTTTTCCCACGCACTTTGAGTGAGAGTCAATCGCTCCTCCCATTTTCAGCCGTCCTTAACAATGAACGGCTTGGTAAGAGACGGTGTGTTAACGCTGCCTCTGCATGGTCTCGCAGTAAAACGTGTTGCAAAGTGAAGAGACTCAGAAAAGGCACCAGTTCGATTTCAAACTGTAAGCACAAACTTTTGACCATAAATTCGACATCTCCAAACACTGGTTTTAGAGCAACAATGCAATCATTTTCATTTCTTTTTTAAATAAATGTGGTTGATGGAACATTTACAATGCTGTGCAGTTTTGGAATGAATTGTGAAATCTGTGACTTTATCGTTCACCCATAACATTGTAAGCTGCTGTGGTTAGCAACCACATAAATGAGTGCATCACAGATTATTGAACACCTCCACATAGGCAGCATGCTAATTGCTGGGCCATTGACTTCCATTGCTTTTTAGCTACAGTATATTAGCCTCATAGCTACAGTGCTAAAGCTACAACTTTAGCACTTTTGAGATGGGTGGCTGGCAGGGGTTGGGGGGGGGTAGTTGTTTTTTGCTTAGCTACTCCTTTAAGAGCGAACCCATGCCTTCTGTCTTTCTCTCCTTCTTGTTTTTTTCTTTCTTGGTGAAGACAGAAGCAGCGGGTGAGGGTGGTGTCAGCTGACCCCCGCTTTCAGTCAGGAACAGGAAATGTGATCTTTACTGTGCTCCTGAAAAACAATCTCGCTATTGTTGGCCTTGCTCTCCTGCCTTGCTAGTAGTGTGCAAAAGTCTTGAGCCCCCATCCCTCATTTCTTTGCATTTTGCTTTGAATCAACTTCTTGGAGCAAAATACTATTTCTGTCTGTCAAACCGTCTTATCTTTGGCAGATTGAGTAGATTAAATGAAAGAAATGGAAACAAATGTCTTACTGCCTAATTATAGATGGTGGCTAGATAAACTTGTTCTCAGCATTCAGCAGCACCAGTATACTGATCACGGCCTGGTCATCTGGAATTATCTGCACCTGTTTCTTCACTGCTTCAGGCCTTAAGTTAGATGTGCTTTGTTCAGCTTGAATGATTCATGATTCATACGTAGGTCACTGTGTGGCTTAACAAATAAAAATGTTAGGTCAGGTTCAGGGGCTGAAAATGAGATTCAGACAATAATGCTGCTTTTATACACAGATGAGCATTAAAGGTGCACTCCCATTATTTAGATCTGGCCTGAACATCTGACGCTAATCTATATACTGACAGTTATGAATTCTAGTGTAAAATACACACACAGACGATTGCAGCGTTTCTCGGGAATTCTGCTATTTTACATGCAAATGCAAGCCAATGGGCCTCACTCAATCAGGACCAAAATGCGACACAAAGTGGATGTTTACATCAATTATTCCTTATTTGTCACTGAAACAAGTGTAAAAAGTGCTTTATACTTTAGTATAAATGAAGGATTAAATGTTTTATTGTGGTCTAAGCTTAATGGAAGGTTAACTGTGACAGAACTGCTCATTAGAGATTTATCGACAGTATTGTAAATTGTCAATAGTTTCAGTCTGCTGTAGTTATATAGTCATATTGTCCTAACCTGTGATGGTGTCATAATCAACTGATATAAACTGTTTTTGGAAAAATGCACTAAAAATGGTCCAAACTGCACCAGAAATGCACAAAATAGGGGAACCAATCACTGTTGGTGCATTTTTAAATAATCATTTTTTGGAAAAATGCACCAAAATTCACCACAATTAACCAGAAATGCATTTATAGTGGAATCCCTTTTTAGTGCATTTGTAAGACCCTTTCTGAAAAATTCACCAGAAATATGGCGAAAGCCCTTTTGGTTTCAGTAATGGTTCTTGAAAACATTTCTTAAATCACAGGTCCATAGCGAACCACTGCTTTTAATGAAGAATCCTTGGAGAACCGTGTTTAGGGTGTATAGCAAAACAACAGTATACAGTTCCTGGCAACTAAGGGTTAAAGTGTGACTAAGATAAAAGCTTTGTTCTTTCTTGTCCTGAATCATCCTAAGATTCCACGAAAGCTGGACACGGTTACAGCCGTACAAAAGAGTGGCCGAAACCCGACCCGCACGCCACCGGCCATGACCTCATCATGTTTTTCCAGCCATCCGTCTGATACTACGGAACCTGATCCCAGCATGAACTACATCATTCAAACCTGAACGTACAGCATTAAGGCTTCAATAAGTCACACTTCAATGAGCAGAACTCGCTCTGCAGCAATTAGTGAACAAAGTAGTCTGTGAAGGCTGCTGTGAAGAAAAGTTCTTTCCATTCGACCATTATTTAGCTCAATATTAAAGAGCTTTACAGTGTTTATATATTCTAGATGATACTTCTGACAGATTGTAATACACTACAGGAAGCATAGGGGGCAATACTACTTCTTATGTTACATTGATAAAGTGCTCTATAGTCTTTATGTATTTTAAATGGTGATTCTGGCAAACTGTTATACATGATGAAAATTTTGTTGTTTCATTTTAAAAAACACCTTTTGTTTTTTTACAATGTTTTACAACATTTATATAATACACCAGCACATACAGAGAAATAAATTCAAATTTTTAAATAATTTCTTTCTTAAATAAAGAGATTTACATTAACTCCAAAATGGGTCTGGTGTGAAATTTTCATTGAAGAGACTAAGAATTCTTTGCAGTGGCGGTGAATAGAATACAGCTGTTTTATTCTTATTTACATGAGGCTACATGTATCCCTCCACCTAAAATAGGGTTAGTTTTAGGACCAGCTGCTTCTCAAAATTCTGATGGATCAGCTGGTGCAACCATAACCTTTTCACTGAATAATGTTCAGTGAAGAGCTTTTAGAGGGAAACGTCTGGCTGCATTCACCTCTGACTCCGACTCTGAATAAATCTGTTTTACCGTTTACCCACTTACATTTGAAAATATTTAAAAGGTCAGTGGAATTTCCCTTGAAAAGTATAAATCAGTTCCTCAGAGAAGAATTAAGCCTAGTGTGCACCACAGTGCCTGATAGCATGAGCTAAATGGAAAGCTACATGGCTGGCTCTTCTCAAAGGTGGAAGTGCTACTGCTGAGACTTCAGCCACCAGACCAGCAGCACCCAGTTTACCCAGCACAGCCAAACCCAGCCGTCACATGACCTCACTCTCAAACAAAAGATGCTTAATCACACGGCGGCCAAAGCAAACAGCACAGTGAGTTTTTACTCCAGCCATCAAAGCTCTGCCGTCTCCTGAATGTTCTGAATTGTATCACCAGAAAACATAATAAATAGTATATAAATACTTAAACCAAATGTAACTGACTGGTTTTCAATATATTATAGTCTTTAATAACACATTATTTAACCACAAAGGGATATTGGTTTTGTAGTGACATATTAGGTCTATTTTTAGTGACTTACATCCACTTTGTGCTGATCATGAAATGAGAAATTACAACTATTTAACTCTATACAATTCCTACTTGTTTACGGATCAGTGACAAAAAATCGTTCTTCAGGATAATGATCTCAAGCATCTTCAAAATTGTGCCAATATTGTATCCAGTCCAACCCCCCCCCCTCCTCCTCCAGATCTTTCTCCCTTGAGCTGCAGGGACGACCTGCTACAAAAGGTGCTGGGAGTGTTTGAGCACAGGTTATTTGTGTTATTTCTGTTGCTGGAAAGGATGCTCCAAATCTGAGCTGCTGTGATAAAGGCAATGGGGTTGTTTGGATGAAACTCACATCCACTGCACTATCCATTAAACTGCACTATTACACTTGTACTTATATTGTTACACCAGTCAGTTACATTTGTTTTAAGTATTTATAATGTTTTCATGGGGGAAAAAACAGCTTATCATTAATTGTTTAAGAAATCCAAGGGTAGGTCCAAACTTGTGGCCAGTAGTATAACTAAGCTCAGTTTAACATCCCAAAAATGCACCCATTTGAAACAATATATACAGACTTTAAAACCTTTTTATGTCCAGAAAAGTGATAGTTTAGGCCCTCTAAAATCATCATAATCGCAACAAGTAGCAGTAAAATTGCAATTCAGATATTTTGTCCCTGTTGTGCTGTCCTAACTTAATTCTTTATGGTCCATGCAATTGTGGCTTCTAGCTTACTGGTTCTAGAGTACCGCCTTACTGTTAACACAATCAAAGCAGCTGATAAATTGATTACTTGTATCAGATGTGTCGGAAGAAAGAAAGACACTGAAATGAGTGGTGCAGAAGGTAAAATCAAACACACTTTACCACAATAACGATAAAGTGTATGTTGGAGAGGTGCGTGTGTGTGGGGGGGTAGGTATGAGAATAACGCAATGGCAAACTGAGCCATCATTTCCAGGGAAATCCAGTGAGGAAATGATAACTTACTACTATGCAAATACTGCATTTACACACACAGCACTTTAAAGTGACCTCATCGGCAACAGATGAAAGAAAGATGAGAGAATAAAGAAACTGTGTAACTGGTTGAGCAGCAACAACACGTCTGCATAACACAACTCATCGCAGCTGAACTTTAAGGTGTTTTTAAGGAGAAGGAAACAAAAAAAACAAACACACCTGGCTTCCTGAGAGATGGCTGCCTCTCAGCTTCGACTCTATGGCCCGGCCTGAGCCCGTAATTCCATCTGTAGAGGGACAAAAACAGCAGTGAGAATTATTTTTCCTGTTTTAATACAGTTGACACCAAAACGAGAGGAAGTGTGATGTAAACACCACTTAAAATCGACGAAAGGAGTCCTTCCGGTTTGGAAGAGAGTTAAGAAACAGTGTTTTGAACAGCACAGAAGAGAGAGAGCAACACAGAAAAGACAGAAGAAAGGAGAGGAGAGATAAAAAGAGGGAAGTGAGAAGAAAAAGACCTGTAGCATCATACATAGCACTTTAAATAAAATGGCAAAAATACACACACACATAATATATATATGTGTGTGTGTGTGTGTGTGTGTGTGTATCTTTGCAGTTAAATTGCTATGTACATACATGTATAAATGACACGTATGAACGCACACACAGTGGTGAGTAAAACTGTCCGCATGCTTGTTTTCCTCCAGTCACACTATAACAAACTCGACTTTCAGTCTTTTCAACCGCTCCCGCTCCATTATAACCCTCCTCCCCCCGTGCGGCCCTACTTTTCAGACACTTTAAACACGAGCGTTCGGTTACCTTGTCGTCGCACGAGACAAAAGAGTCCTGACAGGTCGCTTCCTCCCTGTTAAAGAAACTCCTCCGCGGGAGCAGACAGACAAAACCGAGTCCTCGCGCTGTTCCTACTTAAAAAAACCTCCTTAATAAAAAATGTTTCAGAAAAACTTCCTCTTCACGCTCGGCCGCGCGCAAAGGACACATCCATACCGCCCGGAGCGCGAGGGAGATGTACGGTGAGAGAGCGCGCGAGAGAGAAAAAGAGAGATCCAGAGAGAAAGAAGTGTGGGGGGGTAGAGTTATTCCGAGAGCCTGCAGTCCAGCCCTGCAGAGACCAAAATAGAAAAGGAGGCGGGGCCTACCGAAAATAGACCAGATACCACGCCCCCTGTCGCCTACAGACCCTCCCACTTCGCATTGCTTCCCAGCGAGTGTCGCTCAAGAGCCAAGTCTGCACCTCTCAGCGCGTCACACACACACACACACACACACACACACACACACACACACACATACATATGCTGTAAAATGATTTTAAATGTTAAATGAATTATCAACAATAGACTCTTAGTGTCTCTTTTATTTAATAAATGTTTCTGCACTGTTCACAGTTTAAGACAATGAACAAACAAGCTGTCAGAAACATTTTAAAGATTACGTTTATACAGTTCATACAGTTTATAACCAGTTTATAACACTGATATTGATGAAAAGAGGCAGACAATACTCATAATCAGAGAAAAACATTATACATTAATTTAAATAGATATACAGATACATCTTTAGAGGTGCATACAGCCAGTCTATACAGTCAGATTCTAACACTGAGAAATGGTACCATGAAGCAGGACACAGGCTACTTCAGGTTGTGCCATGCTTACAGGTCATGCTGGACAGGCTTCAGATAGCATTTTAGAATCAGAATCAGAAAACGGTATTGATCCTAGAGGAAATTGCTTACCTATGGACTGCAAGGAAACAGACCCCATAGTAGCAGCACACACTCATATTAAAAGAGCTTTTATGATATTAATCACCATAAACCAGCAACCTGAATGCAACACAGCAAAGATAAACCAGTATCCAATGCAAGATAGAACAGATTAAATTGTTTCCCTAACGGCGGGCAGCACAGAATCTCAAAACTGTGGAACTGCACATGTGCAGAAGTGCACCGTAGCACATTTCAACCAATAGCATATTTTGTCAGAACACCAGACCAGGTTGAAGTCACATGGTACAGTCTTGAGCTACCAACAATATCATTTGAAAAGCATCTGTTTGGCAAAGGCTTTTTTTTTATGCATCCCAGCAATGACCCCAAACACATTGTCAATGCAATCAAAGCACCATAGCTCCTTAGAACTGACTTTCTTTGTGTTTTATACTGTATTTACACACAGTATTTAGTATTTATTAGAGGTGGGCCTAGATAATTTTTTTTTAACAGCGTTAATCTCATTGGAATCTTGGCGTTAACGACGATAACCCCCCCCAGAGAGACCAAGACAAGTTTAAAACGTACGTGAACCGGACAAGTCACTGAAACATCAAGGTGGAATTCATCATAGCTTGGGTAGTGTAGACGCAGCTCACTCTGTTAACGGCGATATTTTTTTTAACGCGGTTAACGGCCCAGCACTATATACTGATATACTGGTATACTGATCACCACCTGATCATCTGGAATCATCTGCTCTTGTTCCTTCAAGGTTCAGGCCTTAAATTAGATCTGCTTTGTTCTGCTTGAATGATTCATATATAGGTCATTGTGTGGTTTAACTAACAAAACATTCCTCTGAAACCAGTCAGGTTCAGGGACTAAAATAACAGTCTTTAATTGTTCTTGAGGAAGCCTGGAGAACGTTTCCAAAAAACTACAATTAAAATACAAGAAAGTCTGGACTTACTGAAAGAATGCGAAAAAATTAAGAGGATCAAGACTTTTCACAGTTCTATGTTGCTAATTAAACATCTCTCTGGGTGATTCCAAACTTTAAAGTGTACTGTCTAGTTAGGCTAAAGTTATGTTTTTGTTTGTTTATTTGTGTGTGTGTGTGTGTGTGTGTGTGTGTGTGTTTGTTTGTATGTGTGCACTGATCTATCTCCATATCCTCTATTCATCTTGACGGGTGTCTTATTGTGGTCTTGTTAATTTCACCTCCTGCCGGATATTATTCATACTGAGAGGTTGTGTAATTCTAACACACACACACACACACACACACACACACGTTCTGAAGAGGGTTTCTCGTAAGGCTACTTGGGATCCCCCTGTAAAACACGTTAAAGGATGTGCAACGTTACCTTCCCTGCTGGTTTCGTTATGCATGTGTTGTGCGCGCGTGTGTGTGGTTATGTCTGAAACACATGGGGGTAAAACAAGCACACAGCCTAGATTTGAGCAGTCAACAACCATCTGTATGTATAATGATGGACACAGACACACACACACACACACATACACACATTTTCTGAGAAAGCCACACGCTTATGGTTTCCAAAAGCTTGTGACCGTAGGAACGAGGACCTATCTGATTTTTGTCTGATTGAACCTCAGTGTACTTGCTAAAAAACAATTTTGCACGATAATTAAAACCCATTTTAAATGCTTTAGTGTTTGTAACGTATTGTGGGATGAAATACAATATGAAGTACTGTACAGAAGTCATGGCCTCCTCCTCATATCTGCACATTTTACTTGCACTTTCTAGTTTAATGTGGTTTTGAGTAACAGTTCTTCAGGCTTCCTAAAGGTCGTTCAGAGACTCTCATTTTCAGTCCAGTCCCTGAACCTGACTAGCTTCAAGCTCAACAAAACACATCTAACTTGAACCAGGGAAGAAACAGGAGCAGATGATTCCAGATTATCAGGCAGTGATCATTATACTGGTGGTGCTGAATGCTGAGTGGTTGGAACTTCTTTATCTAGGACCTTTGTGACTTTAGTCACTTTGCAGCCTGTCACAATAAAACTTTTATTCACATTTAATCTTTCTTTAACCAACAAAGTAATTCAAAGCAAAATAGAAAAAATATATTTTTATATATATGTATAAATACTAGGGCTGTCAGTAGATTAAAATATTTAATCGCTATTAATCTCATGTTTGCCATAGTTAACCTTTAGTCGCACATAGTCGCACCTTTAATTCTGTACTAAATATACTGTTTTTAATACTCTGATCAACATAGGAGTAGAAAAATATGTTTGCTTTGTGTAGATTTATCTTTATCAATGACAAAAGTGGAGTAACACTGTAAAAAAAGACTGTAAACAAATAAGGGGGGTTTTAATTGCAGTGTTCTCTTTAACACAGTCACAGCTGAAGTTCAAATATTTCTGTAAAAGCATTAATGTAATCAAATCCAATAGAAAACCAAAGCTATTTGCCACTGCAGGGCATGTTTTATCTAACTTGTTATTGAAAAATAAGTTCCCAGAGCATGGGGGCAGAGCCAATACAGCAGCTGCAAAGCATGTGGGTGGAGCCAGTGTTATTAAAGTCGCATTCTGTTTAATGGTCAGGTGTCTTATATGGACAAAAGTTAGGGGAGAGCTGTACGTGTCGGCTGGTTTTTGCGGGGTCAGATGTCCCATTACTTTTGTCCATATTAAATAGCTCAGCGCTGGTGTTCAAGGGCAGACTGGCGATCTGTGCGTTCTGCAAAAAGGCCCAAGATGCGTCCGAGATGCGAAAACCCAACCTGGTAAAGAAAGTCCCAGTCCGCCGCTGCGCACGTTACTGCTGTGAAAGCACCGACTTTCAAAATAAAAGGATTTAAACACCTGCGTTAACGCGCGATAAAATAATTGTCGGCGTTAAGTAAATAATGCGTTAAGGCGATAATAATGTGTTAACTTTCACAGCCCTAATAAATACAGTAAATAAAAATCTGTGATGTCAGACCCTTTGTCCCTTTGTCCTCATGCTGGTTGTTTATGTTTAGGCCCGGACATCACAAAAGACTGCAGAGGATATCTGCATTTTCCCGGAATGTGCTTGACTTTCTGCAAACAATTATTAGTTCAGTTCTGAAGCCATGACTGCATATAAGTGGGGGTTACTGTATATCAAAAATGCTTCAGCAAGAACAATGGTAGAAGTGTTTGATAGCACTCAGACCCTTCAAATTCCCTTCAAAGTCTCTTGGATTTTGATTGATCTCCAAGAGACCTTTCCAAAGAGCCCTGATTTGTATTTTTAGCCCGAGTAGATCAGGTTTTATTCCCTGAAAACCGTTGACTTCGCCGCTGTACTTAAAGTGTTTTGGGAGTGTATTT